>CM065589.1:564056186-564317936 GCA_033119425.1 Bufotes viridis | reverse complement strand
TACACATATGGCATACACTAGCTGACGTCATTGATTACTAATAGCTGCCCGTGCGCCGTGTCGCCCGCTACAGTACACCGTAGAGCAGATCATCTGATAGGGGAGGGCCTCAATTTTTATCTTGCCTAGGGCGGCAAAAATTCTTGCACCGGCCCTGATAGTGCTGTGATGTCACAGGTTCACAAAAATACTTAGTGCACCGATCACGAATATGTAGTCAGACCTGCTAAAATGTGAAGTTGCCCGTATTGCAAAAAAAATATTCGCATCATTAGTGCCGATTAGCACAATCGCGAATATACTGGAGCACTCTATCTGCATATAAAGCTATTGTAATGTTCTGTCGTGCCAACCATTTTGTCCAGTTTCAGGAAACTTCTAGCAGCTTAAAAAATGTAGCAAAAGTGACCCACACCTGTATTGCGCGCGCAATACGCGAATATTACACTGCCGATTTTCGCAATAAAAAAAAATCGTGCATTCTTGAATTTGCGATTATATTAAGAATATTCACCCAAATATTCGCAAAATATCGCAAATTCAAATATTGCCCTTGCCACTCATCACTGCAAGCCTGTGCGCCAGAACTGAAATGTCCAGCCAGGACATGGAAAAAAGTAGCCCTAAAAGAGCTGGCTGACTGTGTGGACCGTCTGCATGAGTGAAGCTGTGGAGTCCTAACAATTTTTGAAAGTACTAACTTTCTCAACGAAGCCACGGTCCGGCACAATTTGTTCTGTTACTTAGCTGTGAATCCTCCTAACAAATGACTTTGTTTTTTTATACTTAAGCTTCGGCATGAAATTGTCTCCTAGCTTTTAAGTATCACCAAACCGCCTCTGGTTCATCTCTACATTTGACCCAATCACAGTGTCCACAGTGTCCAGGATCCTCTCTTCTTCTTGCCCTACCACACTACTGAACCTATTCCTTCACACCTCCACATGGTTCTCTATCTGGCTGTCACTACTAACCTAACTAAAAATTTTCAACCTCTTTTCTCTTTTTTGGTGTCTCGTCTTCCTCAAACATTTCTGTCATAATTAACCACAGACCTGTCTTTAGTCTCTCCTTTACCTCTGAAGTCCGAGGCAGCCTGGGATACTCTCCCTCATCTCTGCTAACTTTATTAGGTTCATTTCAAACTTCTACAATTTTAGGTGCTTCCTAAAAACATCTCTTTAGGTTGGTCTATCCAAATTCTCTTCTCCATTCACCACTACCCCCTTTAACCTTATTCCTCAGAGACCAGACCCATCATCCAACTGTATCCACCATGACTCAGAAGCACTACAGATATCGGCTGGTGACTGACTCCTGCACGCTTTTTGTCTACTCGACTATTTTGTTAAGATGGTCGGACCATTGAACAAAACAAGCACTTTTAATATTTGTGCCTCCCTGCTTCATAGGTTGTAAGCAGGGCTGTGGAGTCGAGTCGGTGTCCATTTTGGTGGAGTCGAGTCGTTATAAATGGACCGACTCCGACTCCAAAAATAATATAAATAGGTACAGTTAGTTCAATGCAGTATGTGCTGAATATATTTTAATAAGAATTTGGGGAAAATGATGAAATGTCCTATAAATGTCTGTTCTATTCCTGATCTAAGGATCCAGGCTTTTAGTTGAGATGAATGTGTGCTGCCCTTTATGTAGATGCTCAGTAGTGAAGCTCCTCCGCTACAGATCAGAGGAAAAAGGCACTGGGAAGGAATGGCTGCACTCATCTCAGATCTGCTAGAGAAAACAGGATTAAAGAGGTTTTCTCACTAGTTACAAAGATTAGCTTTCAACATAAAGGGACAGTAAGGGTCCATTCACGTGCGTGCTCGGATCCAAAACACCGGGCCGGCACCCCAATAGAAATGCCTATTCTTGTCCGCAGCTGCGGACAAGAAAAGGACATGTTCTATCTTTTCCGCATCTTTTCCGTCCCCATTGAAAATGAAAGGGTCCGCACCTGTTTCGCATAATTGCGGAACGGATCTGGACCCAAAGTGCGGACGTGTGACTGGACCCTTAAAAGAAGACATTTTCTATATACATTGATAGAATTTTACTTTATATAGATTTTACTTTAGGTCATGAACTATAGAGTCTAGACAGTTCAGCAGGTTTCTCGCTGCACACAGGTTTCTATGGTAACCTGCATATCTGATAAGCTGAGAGCAGGAGTGACCACGCCCCCACGGAACGATGGGACTGAGATCTGAGGGAGCTTATAAGGTTAAGCAAGATAACCTGCAGTAAGCAAAAGGTCCAAGTGTTGTGAGGACTGAGAATCATGGCTTTACCTGTATTTGTGTTAGAGATCACAATCTCCTGCTCTGTCCGATTAAGTTAATATATGCTAATAACTGCTGGAGCCCCCCCACAGCCTGAGGAGACTGAGTGAGTGTAAACTGCCTGGCAGCCAGTGCATCAACCTGCTGAGAAAACCCCTTTAAGGCAAGTACTTCTTAGTATGTCTAAACTTTCAATAAACTGTGCATAAATGAATTGTCCAGCGCATGTTCTCTCTGTATGCTTTGTTTTTGTTTGCTTTTCCTCTGAGCTCATGTTTGGAGAGGTTGGCTGCTCTGATGGCTTCTATATGCTATACATAGAATATAGGGGGGAAAACTGTTTTCTAACATCTCAAATTCAGAAACATAGAAACACAAAAATACAGAAAAGCTCAAATTAAGTTATCACTTAAACATGCGCTATGTATGAGGAGTGGGAGTCAGAGTTAGTTCAAATTGAGGAGTCGGAGTCCGGGCTTTGGCTTAACGACTCCACAGCCCTGATTGTAGGGCAGGGCCCTTACTCCATTTGTTTTAATAACTGATCTGCTTAATATGTAGAGTATCATTCTGTTTGGACATGAACCCCCTGATTGCAAAGTGCTGTAGAATATGTTGGCGCTATATAGAAAGATTATTATACTTATCAATAAAAGTTATGTTTTAGTTCAGTGATAGTTGTCCAGTAAATACAGTGATTCCAGTGTAGCCCAGTGAGAGTAATGTTTTTGGTAGGGGTGCACAAGGTTTTCATGTTGAAGGGCTACACTCAAGATAGTTCTATGTCCTGTTTGAGGAACAAAACATAAAGCAGGTATCTGTCCATTACATTTATATATCATAAAACATAACTTCCATTTGCATGCCGTCCAGTGAAGAGTTATGACTTTTTCTTACACAGTATGGTGTCACCTAGAGGTTAAAGCGTATAGTAAAGTGTACGTCCACCTATTATGTAAAGTGCTGCTGGTCACACATGCTCACTGGCCCCACGGCCAGGTTGTCACGGACACTCCCGTGACAGGGGTCAGGAGATCAGAGAGACTGACAACACGTGGGTTAATCTGAGTGGTTTCTTGTGGATCATTTGTGTCTGTGTTGTTTTGGTAATGACCACACCTCTTGCAGGTGTTGTTGGTTTGGTCACTTAACTTCCCCTATTTATTGCTGCTTACCCCTTCTCGGGGTGCGGTTTATAGCTTCAGTTTCTGGACTTTGGGCTAGCTGGTTGTTGGAGCTCCTGGGCTACCCTTGCTCCTTGTAAAGTTAAGTGTCGTTTTCCCTATTTGTATTTTGTTTGTTGTATTTCCCTGTCTTGTGTATCTAGGCCTGAGGGAGACTCCTGTTCATCCTTCTGGTGGAGGAATAGGTTGTCTCAAGTCCTGTCACTATACCAGGGCCTTACAGGGTGTGTTAGGGCTCTAGGTTCCTTTGTATGAACTTTCCTACCATTGAGATCAGTTCATACTGATAGTTAGTCAGGACTTGGATTAGGGTTGTGCTAGGAGGTGACCTTCTTCCTCACCCTAGTTTCCAGGCCTAGTTACTGTCCCCTTTCTGCCAGTGCTTGGTGTGGAGTTTCCTATCCACACCGTATCCGTGACATTATAAACCACCGAATAACCGTCATTTTTTTTGTTTGTCTATATCAGTTCAGCCATGGATGCTATCGCTGCCCTGGCCGGACAGCTGCAGGGACAGTCTCTGGAGGTAGCTGACCTCCGCACAACCGTCTCACAAATTCAGAGACCACAGGTGTCTGATCCTAGTGGTGGTTTCCAGCCCTGACCTGAACCTAAAGTTGCCCTCCCAGATAGGTTCTCGGGGGGCAGTGATAATTCCTTCTGGTTCAGGGAAGTGTGTAAATTGTATTTTTGGATCAACTTGTAGGAAACAGGCCGAACTGGATGGACAAATGTCTTTTTTCGGTCTTATATACTATGTTACTAAGCTACATCCACACTCATCTGGGGATAAAAGTCAGAGAGTGAGTGTGATTATTTTGTTGCTTATAGGGGACGCCCAGTCTTGGGCTTTTTCTCTGCCAACCAGATCGCAGTCCCTCTAAACGGTGGATGAATTTTTCAGAGCTTTAGGTCTCATCTATTATGACCCAGATCGGACCTCTCTGGCCCAGACCAAGTTGCGCGGCCTGCATCAGGTAGAGCTTTCTGCGGAGATCTATTGCTCTGAGTATAGGAGCCTACGGATACTGAGTGGAACAATCTGGCTCTCAATAGTCAGTTCTGTCAGGGATTATCTGAGAGGCTAAAGGACGCTTTGGCCTGTTATGGGAATCCTTAGTCTTTGGAAGCCGCTATATCTCTTAATGTACATATTGATGGATGCCAGAGAGAGAGATCGAAGGGCCCACTCTCTCAGGACGTTCTATTACATAATGTATCATCTTCCTCTGACACTTTGGGTGAAGCTACTCCTGGGTTTGGGTCGAGAGATGAACCCATGCAGTTAGGGGCAGCTACCCCTGGATCCACTGGTAATAGGAAGGGAGTGTGTTTTTTTCTGAGGAAAAATGTGACATTTTATCAATGTATGTCCAGACATGCAATGGCAAAAAGAGAGAAAAAAGCTATTTAATTCTCATTTGACTTTTGGTGGAGTGAGAGGAGAGTCAGAAAATGCGCATTTGTCTATTACTGGTAGTATCCGAATTCTCCTGACTGCCAAGGTGGCGCTAGAGTCCAAGACTGTGGGGCTTGGGGTGTTTATCGACAGTGGGGAAGGGGTGAACCTGATTGATGCTCAGTTTGTCCGTATGCCTGGGTTGTCACCAAGTGTATTAGAAAAAAACATTCCCGTATTCGCTATTGATTCTGCACCTCTTGCTCAGAAGTTTGTCTCAAGTGGTGCATGATATCAGATTAAGAGTAGGTGACTTTCACTTGTGTTTTGTGTTGGAAGGTCTCCCTGCACCGATGGTTCTGGGTTTACCGTGGCTTAGCTAGCACAATCCAACTATCGATTGGCAAGCTAGGCAGATTCTAGATTGGGGTGATTATTGCATTGACAATTGTCTTAATACATCTTTTTCTGTTGTAACTACCAAGAATTTACCCTCTTTTATATCAGATTTTGCCGATGCATTTTCTGAGAGTGGATTCTAGGATTTACCTCCGCATCGGGAATAGGATTTTCCCATCAATCTTATTCTCGGAGCTAAGTTGCCCAAATGTAGGTTGTATAACCTTTCTGAACCTGAAAGGCAGGCCATGAGACAGTATACTGTATTACCGAGAGTTTGGCCAAAGGACATATAAGACCTTGCAAGTCTCCAGTAGCAGCAGTGTTCTTTTTTGTTAAAAATAAAAGGCGGAGGTCTTCGGCCATGTCTGAATTTCCGTGAACTTAATCAGATTACTGTCCGTGATCCTTACCCTCTTCCTTTGACTCCCGATTTATTTAACCAGATTATTGGTGCCAAGGTGTTCTCCAAGTTGGACCAAAGGGGGGCATAAATTCTGGTTAGGATCAAAGAAGGGGATGAATGGAAGATGTCATTTAATATTCCTGAGGGGCACTTTCAGAACCTGGTCATGCCTTTCGGGTTGACCAATGCTCCTGCGGTGTTCCAACACTTTGTGAATGACATTTTTCATCACGTGGTGGGGAGGTTTGTAGTTGTGTACTTAGATGACATTCTAATTTATTTTCCAGACGTGGAAACACATGAGGATCATGTGACATAGGTGTTACAGATCCTAAGAGATAATAAATTGTATGCAAAACTGGAGAAGTGTGTTTTTGCTGTACAGGAGATGCAGTTCTTGGGCTACCTGTTGTCATCTTCGGGTTTTCGAATGGATCCAGAGAAAGTCCGAGCTGTATTGGACTGAGATCGACCCGAAAATCTGAAGGCTTTTATGCGGTTTTTAAGGTTCACCAACTATTACCGAAAATTTATTAAGAATTATTCGAGAATAGTAAAACCCTTAACTGACATGTCTAAAAAAGGGTCGGATGTCTCGGTGTGGTCTGATTCGGCATTGCGATTAAGGAACGCTTCTCTTCTGCCCCCATATTGGTGCATCTGGATGTATGACAACCTTTCATTGTGGAAGTGGACGCGTCCAAGGTGGGGGTAGGAGCAATTTTATCGCAAGGCCCATCACCTGATAAATGGCGACCAGGGCCACCATCAGGGGGGTACAGCCCATACCCAGGGCCGGTGCAAGGATTTTTGCCAACACAAGCGAAGCTACATTTTGGCGCCCCCCCCCCCTCCCATGATCACATTATGGCCCTCTGTTGTGTCACACTTCTCTCCCCCCCCATGGCACATCATCCCCCCCATGTCACATTTGTCCCCATCCATGGCACAGACTACAGACATTTGATTTGTTCCCCCTCCCATTATGTCACCCGTGACCCCCCCCATTAATGTTGTGTAATAATTATAAACTACCAGTTATCAGCTACCACCTACCCTACGGCAGTCGACAGTCCGTCTGGGCTGGCTGTGTGAGTCACAGTCACCAACAGCTGCTCCAGTCCCTGCTACTGCCTGCCGCGGAGCCACTCGCCAGTCACACACCCCCTGAGTTCCCCCGTGACCGTGTTGCTGTGCTGCCGCTCTGTGAGTGAGGACCGGGGCCGCATGGCGCATGCAGGCTAGGGTGAGTAGCCGGGGGACCTACGGCGCAACTTGCCGCAAGTGTTTTAAAAAAAAAAATTTAAAAAATGTTCATTTTTTCGCCCCCCCCCCCTTCTCTGCGCCCTAAGACAGCCGCTTGGTCTGCCTTTTTATAGAACCGGCCCTGCCCATACCCCAGTAAGGGGCCCGGCCGTGGCTGCCGGCCCTGGGTCCCAGTGCTCCTCCCCCTCTTAATTCCGCGTCCGGTCCCTTACCTTCCGGGCCTGCCCCTTATCTCCCCGGCCCGCCCCTTACATCCCCGGCCGGCTCTTCACTGTCCTGAGCGTGTACAGCGTCAGGACGTAGTGTGCGCACTATGACCTGACGCTGCACGCTGTCAGGTGACAGTCAGTGCAGGGCCGGCCAGGAAGACAGAGAGGAAAGAGCGCGGAGGAGGCAGCGATCTGTGGTAAGTATGTTGGGGCTGGCCTGGCTAGACCCTCCCCTGCCTGCCACAGCAGATCTGATGGGGGTGGGCTGACTGGGTCTGGGGTCTTTAGGCTAATCTGAGGTCATAGGGGCTGATTGGGGGTCTAATGGGGTCCTTGGGCTGATCTGAGGTCTGATGGGGGCTGACTGGGGGTCTTTGGGCTGATCTGAGGTCTGATGGGGGCTGACTGGCGGGGCTGATCTGAGGTCTCATGGGGCCTGACTGGGGGTCTTTGGGCTGATCTGAGGTCTGATAATGCTGACTGGGGGTCTTTGGGCTGATCTGAGGTCTGATGGGGGCTGACTGGACGTCTGATAGGGTTCTTTGGACTGATCTGAGGTCTGATGGAGGCTGACTGGTTGTTTGATGGGGGTCTTTGGACTGATCTGAAGTCTGATGGGGGCTGACTGGGGGTCTTTGGGCTGATCTGAGGTCTGATAGAGGCTGACTGGGGATCTGATGGGGGTCTTTGGGCTGATCTGAGGTCTGATGGAGGCTGACTGGGGGTCTTTGGGCTGATCTGAGGTCTCATGGGGGCTGACTGGGGTTTTTTGGGCTGATCTGAGGTCTCATGGGGGCTGACTGGGGGTCTTTGGGCTGATCTGAGGTCTCATGGGGGCTGACTGGGGGTCTTTGGGCTGATCTGAGGTCTCATGGGGGCTGAGTGGGGGTCTGATGGGAGTAGGATACTAACATATCTGTTGGTCAAACTCTGCAGAGACTGAAAGAAGTCACCATTACGTACTGGTCTGAATGGAGACGATGAAGACAGAGAACATCTACATCAAAGGAGACGTCCCTGGATGTAAGAGGTATGGGCTCGATATATGGGTGGGGCTCTGGATCCGCCATTGGGGCAGTGTCAGGACGGGGGCAGCAGGGGGGGGGGACCCAGGCCTTGAGCTGTGTAAGGGGCCCCAAAATTTCTGATGGCAGCCCTTATGGCGACCATGTGTATTTTTCTCTAAAAAAACTCTCTCCGGCTGAGAGAAATTATGATGTGGGTAACAGAGAGTTATTGGCCATTAAGTTGGCTTTTAAGGAGTAGCATCATGGATTGGAAGGGGCGATTCATCCGATCACAGTGTTCACTGATCACAAAAATCTGGCTTACCTGGAGTCGGCCAAATGACTGAACCCAAGGCAAGCCAGATGGTTTTTGTTTTTCACCAGATTCTATTTCATTTAAGAATGTCAAGGAGGATGCCTTGTCACATAGTTTTCCAGGAGGTGGTGATTTTGAAAATCTGAGTCCCATACTGTCTAAAGGGGTGGTGATATCCGCTCTTTACCCTGACCTTAAGGCGAAGGTGTTAGAGACGTACCGGATTCGTATCCCTCTGGGAAACTATTTGTGCCACCGGAATTGCGTCACAGGGTGTTTGAGGAACATCATTGTACGGTTCTTACGGGACACCCTGAAAGCAGATCCACTGCCGACCTCATATCTCGTAGATTCTGGTGGCTGGGGTGGTGTAAGTGTGTTAAGGACTATGTGTCAGCCTGTACCACCTGTGCACGTGCTAAGGTGACACATACTCAGCTTTCCGGATCTTTACTTCCGTTACCTATCCCATCTAGACCATGGACTCATGTATCCATGGATTTTGTCACTGATCTACCCATCTCTTCAGGAAAAACAGTTATTCTGGTGGTAATTGATCGCTTTAGTAAAATGGTGCACTTCATTGCTTTACCGGGCCTACCTAATGCTATAACACTTGCACAAGTATTTATTGACAACACTGTGAAACTCCATGGCATTCCCTCTAACTAGACTCCCATTATAAAATTTGTCGCGCGACAATAGTGCGACTTATTGTCGTCGTGTTAACGTACCCTTTATGAATGGAGTAGTAGTGCACAAATCTAATGGAGTGCTGTGTCCATCAGTCCCGTAGAGGTGAGTGGACCAACATGTTGGGGACTAGGATTGCTGAGGATCCCAGTGGTTGGATCCAGCAATCTGATATATTATCATGCATCCTAGGGATACTTTTGGGGGACTAACCTCTTTAATGAGTGTGATGATGATGAAGATGAGTCAGGCAGTGCCTTTCTAGTCCTGATAACCCCTGATGACATGGACTCCTGTCCTCACACTGCTCTGTGTCCTCCAGGTCCATCTTCGTGAATAGGATTTTTCACTCTTCAGCTTTGCACCTACAGAAGGGCTGCTGCACTAATAGCCTGCAGCACAGAGTACACTGCAGCCAGGCACCATGTATCTGTGTCCCCAAAACCTGCCTCTTTTATGGTGGAGAGCTTGTGATATGAGGAGAGGGGGCTACAGGGGCTTTTAAAACTGAGAATAAGTGGATCACACAACATTCTCCTCCTTCATGTCCTCAGGGCAGAAGATAAGGATGCAACCCCCCTTTCAGTGCACAGATGGAAAAGTTTAACCTACTAATGTCTGAGCTGTGGCTGATGCTTCTATATTACAGAATGCTTGCATTCTCCAGCTCTACTTATGTTCTTCTTACTTATAGTTATAGTTGCAGCAGGTCCAGGAAAGGGAATGATACTGTGATAGGGGATAAGTCTGGAGGCAGGCAGCACAAGCAGGCATTCACTACAAAGAGGGCTGGCAGAGTAGGAGAGCAGAGCAGGGAGGATATGGAGGAGAAGAAACACTCAACAGACTCATTAGCGCCACCTCAAAAAATTGGTGCACCAGGGTCACATGGCCCACTTACCCCCAGCTACTGCCCTCATGGGGAGAGTGACTGAGCATGCTCGTCCACCAGCACACTGCTGGTCAGCTGGACATGAGCACTGATATACACTTTCATCACCAGGTGGAGCCATACTATGTAAGTATGTAATGTCAACTCTTCACTGAAATATTCTTTTAATATCATGCGCAACGGCAAATATGTTTAATTTTTATGATATATAAATAGGTATGACATGTAATGGAGGGACATTGCTATCAAAACAGTGAGACAGTGGAAAACTACCTAATACTGCAGGGTCTGACCCAGGAATTTAAAGGGTTTCTGTCACCAGATTTGGGCATCATAAGCTGTCTGACATTAGCTATGTGCCAATGTCAGACCATCCTAATACTGTTAATTATATGCCCCTCTGACCTTTTATAAGGCTAAAAAACTTCTTTATATTATATGCAAATTAGCCTCTAGGAGCAGGGAGGGCGTTGCCCCTGCTCCTAGAGGCTCCGTGTTCCCACCTGCGGCCACGCCCCTCTTGTGATTGACAGGCCGGGTAGTGCAGCTCTCCTGCCTCTGGCACCGTCTGCCTTCCGAGCGCTCTCCCTGCCCCTAGAGGCTAATTTGCATATAATATAAAGACATTTTTTAGCCTTATAAAAGGTCAGAGGGGCATATGATTAACATTATTAGGATGGTCTGACATTGGCACATAGCTAATGTCAGACAGCTTATGATGCCCAAATCTGGTGACAGAAACCCTTTAAAGAATACTAGGTATAGCACAATGTATATGTTTTGCTTAACCTGGAACTGTAAAAACAATAATGCTCCCTACAATAGAGACAGCCATAGTGCCCACCATAGTAGTAACAGCCATAGTGCCCACCATAGTAGTAACAGCCACAGTGCCCATCATAGTAGTAACAGCCATAGTGCCCACCATAGTAGTAACAGCCATGTCCACCATAGTAGTAACAGCATAGTGCCCACCATAGTAGTAACAGCCACAGTGCCCACCATAGTAATAACAGCCACAGTGCCCATCATAGTAGTAAAGCCTAGCCCATAGTGTAAGCCATAGTGCCCACCATAGTAGTAACAGCCATAGTGTCCATCATAGTAGTAACAGCCACAGTGCCCATCATAGTAGTAAGAGCCACAGTGCCCACCATAGTAGTAACAGCCATAGTGTCCACCATAGTAGTAGCAGCCATAGTGCCCACCATAGTAGTAAGAGCCACAGTGCCCACCATAGTAGTAACAGTCACAGTGCCCACCATAGTAGTAACAGCCACAGTGCTGACCATAGTAGTAAGAGTCACAGTGCCCACCATAGTAGTAACAGCCATAGTGTCCACCATAGTAGTAACAGCCACAGTGCCCACCATAGTAGTAACAGTCACAGTGCCCACCATAGTAGTAAAAGCCACAGTGCTGACCATAGTAGTAAAAGCCACAGTGCTGACCATAGTAGTAAGAGTCACAGTGCCCACCATAGTAGTAACAGCCATAGTGCCCACCATAGTAGTAACAGCCACAGTGCCCACCATAGTAATAACAGCCACAGTGCCCATCATAGTAGTAACAGCCATAGTGCCCACCATAGTAGTAACAGCCATAGTGCCCACCATAGTAGTAACAGCCATAGTGCCCACCATAGTAGTAACAGCCACAGTGCCCACCATAGTAATAACAGCCACAGTGCCCATCATAGTAGTAACAGCCATAGTGCCCACCATAGTAGTAACAGCCATAGTGCCCACCATAGTAGTAACAGCCATAGTGTCCATCATAGTAGTAACAGCCACAGTGCTCATCATAGTAGTAAGAGCCACAGTGCCCACCATAGTAGTAACAGCCATAGTGTCCACCATAGTAGTAGCAGCCATAGTGCCCACCATAGTAGTAGCAGCCACAGTGCCCACCATAGTAGTAAGAGCCACAGTGCCCACCATAGTAGTAACAGTCACAGTGCCCACCATAGTAGTAACAGCCACAGTGCTGACCATAGTAGTAAGAGTCACAGTGCCCACCATAGTAGTAACAGCCATAGTGTCCACCATAGTAGTAACAGCCACAGTGCCCATCATAGTAGTAAGAGCCACAGTGCCCACCATAGTAGTAACAGTCACAGTGCCCACCATAGTAGTAAAAGCCACAGTGCTGACCATAGTAGTAAAAGCCACAGTGCTGACCATAGTAGTAAAAGCCACAGTGCTGACCATAGTAGTAAGAGTCACAGTGCCCACCATAGTAGTAACAGCCATAGTGCCCACCATAGTAGTAACAGCCACAGTGCCCACCATAGTAATAACAGCCACAGTGCCCATCATAGTAGTAACAGCCATAGTGCCCACCATAGTAGTAACAGCCATAGTGCCCACCATAGTAGTAACAGCCACAGTGCCCTCCATCAGTGCAAGCCACAGTCTCCTCATTACTGCCAGTCACAGTCCCTCCATTAGGACTAACTAAAAGTGCCAGCCATAGTTCTATTAGTGCTAACCACACTGCCCCAATAGGGCGAGTCAGTGTGGGACTGGGGTGTCTAGGGCCGAGCACTAACATTTTTTTTGGGGGCCCACCATACGGATACGGGCCCACACAGCAGCAAGATGCTACCAGATGATTGAATATGAGGGTCCCTGCAGTGACCTTGACAAGGTAGGCCCGAGAAGAGGACACTGGCAGCTTTCCTCTATATGTAGAAGTCATCTCAGCTCTGATCGTGTCTATAATAATAGACTTTAATAATCTATCAAGTTTTTTATATGAACACAGGCTGGTTGAGGTGCATTCAATATATGTATGTAGTGCAGTAAATCTACTGTGCAGGGGTGGGAGACTAGGAGCCCTGCGGGGGATTCACCTGTACCCCTGTGGGCCAGACCAAGCTTGGGGTGAGCTACAGTCCTATTAGTGTCAGCCACAGTGTCCATCATTAGTGCCATCAGCCACAGAGCCATTAGTGCCCTGAACTTTTATTCGATTGCAAATCCACAGCATTGTATACAACAAGCAAAGTGGATGAGATTTTACGAAAGTTCATGCACATGATGCATAAGGGTATAACTACACTGCGACATGTGTTGAGCGACATTCATGTAATGATAGTCAATGATGTCGCACTGCAACATGCGAAATGCGATATGCGGTGACTTCAACGCAACAGTCACACAGAAATCCAACTATGTTGTACTACAGTCGCAGCAGGTCGCGTGACTTTTCTGCGACAAGAAGCCGTGTAGGTCAGCCTAAAAAGTAGTATTGAGAGAACTTCTGTTTGAGTTCAGCGTACAGGTTTGGTTTATCTAAGAATTCTGTTATGGATTCCGCTACTACGGACCATAAGTTATGGTCCGTGGGAGCGGAATCCATAACGGAATTCTTAGATAACCCGAACCTTGTACGCCGAACTCGAAACACAAGTTCGCTCATCTCTAGTCAGCAGCATAAACCAACCTGCGGTGCAATTTGTGCTGCAGACCTCCACAACGAATTTCATCCTTTGCAATGGACAGCGTGAAATCCACAGTAAAATATACAGCGGACTTTTCTGCTGTATTTTACGTCCTGTGTGGCTGTACCCTTTGGATTCATACCTACAGTAGTTGTTCTCTACAAAAACCTTATAACACTAGCAATAAAAAGGACAGGTGCACTCTGCGGTCTTACTAACCCTCATTCTGATGTTAAAATTAAGAATTAGCAAACATATCCTGCTGTGGGGGACATGTCTAAGCCCGAGCACATGGCCAAGGTCTCTTAAGTAGCTCGGGACCTAACACTCACCTACCTGTGCCGTATGAGCAATACCAGGGGCAGTCACCTCCAGCATGTAACCATGCCTGCAATGGGAGGAGGGAGAGGGCTGTGAGCCCCACCAAAGACTGGCTGATATGGCGCAGCCCTCACAGGTGCACCAAAATGTAGGAGTTTATACACCTCCAAACAACTCAATATACAAAACGACTGAAAAAATGGCGTGGTGTTAAACAGGCAGGAAATGCTCAAACCCAAATGCAGCTGTGCAAATATAAACAGGGGAGCAGAACCTGCACTTGTGGTCCGTTGCTAATGGCGATCCCCAGCAAAAATGCATACAATGGAGGATGCCCGCAGCGGACCAAAAGTACCACAATATAACAATAGCAATAGAAAAGACAGGTGCACACTGCGGTCTTACTAGGCCCTCAAACTGATGTTAAAATTGAGAATTAGCAAACATATCCTGCTGTGGAGGACATGTCTGAGCCCGAGCACCGCGCCAAGGTTTCTCAAGTAGCTCAGGTCCTAACACTCACCTACTAGGTAAATGTGCCTGATGTCCATCCACAGGCTACATTTAGGTGCACCTGTGAGGCCTGGGCCATATCAGCCAGTCTTAGGTGGGGCTCACAGCCTTCTCCCTCCTCCCATTGCAGGCATGGCTACATGCTGGAGGTAACTGGGGAGTTTGTTGCAAGTCAGCCTATTCACTCCTGTAATTTAGCCCACTGGCCCCTGATATTGCCCATATGGCACAGGTAGGTGAGTGTTAGGACCCGAGCTACTTGAGAAACCTTGGCGTGGTGCTCGGACTCAGACATATCCTCCACATCAGGATATGTTTGCTAATTCTCAATTTTAACATCAGAATGAGGGTTAGTAAGACCGCAGAGTGCACCTGTCCTTTCTAGTGCTATTGTTATATTGTTTATCACATCCACACAACTGCCATCTTGTGTATTTTTGCTGGGGATCGCCATTAGAAACGGGTCACAAGTGCAGGATCTGCTCCGTTTATATATGCACAACTGCATCTTAGGTTTGAGTATTTCCTGCCTGTTTAACACCACGCCATTTTTTCAGTTGTTCTCTACAAAAACCTACCTTAAAATGCGAACTGGGACTTAGAGGGAGCACCATCATTACATCACATGTACAATACTAAGTAAATATTAGGTCTGTTGAGGTACTTGAGGACAGAGGGCGACCTGAAGAGTTATCTCCCAGAGAAACAACCTTTTCATTGCACAGTTTTAGCACTAATGTAGTCTGCAGCTCTTTTATTCCTGCAGTCTGATATGTGGCCACAAGGTGGCACATGTGAGCTGTAACCTGTTTGTGCAGCTAGAGCCTGATCACCATGAGATCTGCTGCTGCTTTTCTGCTCTTGAGGGAGGGCCTTGTGGTCCCTGGATGATGATGTCATTTCCCTGTGTCTACGGCACATGTCAAAGGACACAGGCTGAACACAAGTGACAGTTCCTGGCAGAGATCATGCTGCAGCCACTTAGAGCGGTGCTCCAGAGGAGCGTGCACAGGAGCTGCTGCAGGACACTCTCTCTGTCAGCACAATCCTACAATGCTGGGCGAAAGGTAAACCTGCATCATCCTGTAAAGTAACTCCAGGCTCCCAGGGATCATTTGTTTAACTTGTTCCTGTCTGCACACATTTTTGTCATGTCCTGGCTAGATCTTGTGTTTTTGTATGGTTATTTGTGTCATTTTTAAGCGTAGAGAGCAATATTATATGACAGGGGTCAGCAAGCTCCGGCACGCCAGCCGTGGTAGTGTCTTAATTTCATGTGTGGTAAGGAGCTACTGATGTCCCATGGTTAGTTATTATTATTTATACCGGCAGAAGGTGGCTCAGTGGTTAGCACTGGGGTCCCTGGTTTTGAATCTGGCCAAGGACAACATCTGCATGGAGTTTGTATGTTCTCCGCATGTTTGTGTGGGTTTCCTCCGGGTTCTCCGGTTTCCTCCCAGACTCCAAAGACATACTGATAGGGAACTCAGATTGTGAGCCCGATTGGGGACAGTGTGATGCTAATGTCTGTAAAGCGCTGTGGAATATAGTAGCGCTATATAAGTGCATAAAATAAATAAATATTATATTACTGATCATTTTTACCACAATGCATGGGATGCAGACATTACCCTGCTGCCTCTACTTCATATTCAGTGACTTTGGCAAGTAACATGTCCATGACCCTTTGATGTCGGAACGTCGGTGCATGGGAGTTAGACACTACCCTCTAGCTGTTGTGAAACTACAACTCCCAGCATGCTCAACTCACTTCTTGGGGAGTTCTGAGAGCAGACAAGCAAGTGTGTATGCTGGGAGTTGTAGTTTCACTGCAGGTTGCTGGATCCCTGCTAGAGGACCCCAACAAAATACAGTAGGAAGGCGTTCCTGCTGCCCTGAAGTTAAAATAGTAATAATAATTAGGGATGAGCGAATCGACTTCGGATGCTTTATCCGACGTCGATTTGCATGAAACTTTGTTGTAATACTGTATGGAGTAGGGTTGTTTCGGGTATCGAAATTTCGATACCCAATCGATACTTTTATACCAGTATCGATTCGGTACCGGGATGTTCATTTTTTCGATACTAGAGTGCGCTACTGCGCAGTCTAGTATCTCCTGTTATGGGAGATCGTGGTGCTCCGCGCGCTGCTCTGGTCTCTCCTACAGTGGAGAAGAAGGAGGGAGGGAATCCCTCCCTCCTATGACGCGGCCGCCGCTGAGCCCAATGAATGGGCGGCTAATGCAGGAGGAGGGACTCGGGCTTCTACTATGCAGTGAGCTGCCTGCCGTACTGCACTATCATTACCATACACAGTGTATGATAATGACAGCCCTGCCCTGCGCTGTGTGCTACAGTCTGCAATACACATCGCAGGCTGTGCTCTCATTATCATAACAATAGCACAGCAGGGCTGTCATTACCATACACAGGGTATGATAATGACAGCGCAGCGCTGCAGGGCCGATTGGACTGTGCAAAACAGGTCACTACAAGCTCCTGGGTTGCACTGAAAGAGTTAACAGGAAAGGGTTACCCAAGGGCTGCCACTGCTGTATTTCTCTGATCCCGAAGCAGGAATGAAGAGAGCAGCCCAGCCAATAAGAGAGAGGAGGCGTGTCAGGACAGCCAATCAGATGAAAGACCCGCCCTCCCTGCAGTTTATGCCGGAGAGAGTAAAGACATGTGCTTCTGCCTGGGCTGCTAGGTTAGGTTTCCCGGGAAGAGGAAGGTGGGGACACTGCACTGTGTGTATGGGGGGAGGTGACACTGCACTGTGTGTATGGGGGAGGTGACACTGCACTGTGTGTATGGGGGAGGTGACACTGCACTGTGTGTATGGGGGAGGTGACACTGCACTGTGTGTATGGGGGAGGTGACACTGCACTGTGTGTATGGGGGAGGTGACACTGCACTGTGTGTATGGGGGAGGTGACACTGCACTGTGTGTATGGGGGAGGTGACACTGCACTGTGTGTATGGGGGAGGTGACACTGCACTGTGTGTATGGGGGAGGTGACACTGCACTGTGTGTATGGGGGAGGTGACACTGCACTGTGTGTATGGGGGAGGCGACACTGCACTGTGTGTATGGGGGAGGTGACACTGCACTGTGTGTATGGGGGAGGTGACACTGCACTGTGTGTATGGGGGAGGTGACACTGCACTGTGTGTATGGGGGAGGTGACACTGCACTGTGTGTATGGGGGAGGTGACACTGCACTGTGTGTATGGGGGAGGTGACACTGCACTGTGTGTATGGGGGAGGTGACACTGCACTGTGTGTATGGGGGAGGTGACACTGCACTGTGTGTATGGGGGAGGTGACACTGCACTGTGTGTATGGGGGAGGTGACACTGCACTGTGTATGGGGGAGGTGACACTGCACTGTGTGTATGGGGGAGGTGACACTGCACTGTGTGTATGGGGGAGGTGACACTGCACTGTGTGTATGGGGAGGTGACAATGCACTGTGTGTATGGGGGGAGGTGACTACATAGTGTACATTGTGTATGTGACAGTGACTGCATAGTATATATTGTGTATGTGACAGTGACTGCATAGTATATATTGTGTATGTGACAGTGACTGTATAGTGTATTTATGTGACTGGGGGTGTGGGGCAGTGAATGCATAGTAATTGTGTATATCTGAGCAGTGCAAGAGTATTAGGCTAGGGCTACACAGACTTTTTGTAGCGCGACGGATTGATTGTAACTATTGAATGACAGCTGCAGTCTATAAGATTGCATTTAACGGAACACATTCATTTGGATTGCAGCTACAATCAGTCGCGCTACAAAAAGTCGCAGTGTAGCCCTAGCTTTTGGACTGGACCCATGTGCCTCACATTAATAGTAAGTGAGGTTTTTCTGTTTAATTCAATAAACATTTTAGCTTTAAATAATCAATAGGCTTTTTTGGGTTTTATTTTATTTTTTTCGCGTGGTATCGAATGGTATCGAGTATCGCAATACTTTTTTATGGTATCGATACCGAATCAAAATTTTGGTATCGAAACAACTCTAGTATGGAGCGGGAGTATGTATAAGTCCGATGAGTTATTACTTCGCGAAGACTGACGACTTTGTGTAATAACTTTGTGAATTATCTATTACTGTAAAAAACCTAGATACCGGACTTGGGTTTGGTTCCATGTGGTACCAGGCGAGTCCTTGTGAAGTAATAACTTTGGAGCCAGTACATTCTAATACTGTACGGAGCTCGCGCTCCGTACAGTATTACAACAGAGTTTTAAGCGAATCGACTTCGGATAAAGCATTCGAAGTCGATTCGCTCGTCCCTAATAACAATCTTTATGTGATGTCTACATTTTTTGTGGCCCCATTGAAATGAATGGATCGGCATCAGATCAGGAAAGAAAACAGGATCGGACGTGGAACAAAAATATGGTCGTGTGCATGGGGTCTTACAGAACTTTTACTGTAATAGACAAACTGGCTGGTAATGCAGACCTCCAAATCATCGCTACTTACTGGAAAATAACACAGAACCTCTTTGCAGCTATTATCTATGATCCCCCCCCAGTATATGCAACCATGTACCCCACGATTCTCCTTCACATGGATGAAGCCTCCGTGTGTCTGTGATACACTATGGGCCCAGAGCAATCCACTACATACTAAAGATTCGCCCCTGTGCACGAGGCCTAAGAATCACAGCTTGGTAATCTTACGGATTTCTGTTCTAGGGGCTTGTCCTAGGAGTATACGAAAATAATAAAGAGGATGAAAATGTGCTTCTTACCCAAGCAGGAGACACGTTCGACAATGTTGTTTCGGGAAAATTGCGAGATCAGCTGACCAGGTAAACCTGCTATTTCCTTTCAGTGTGGCTGAGTTTTGTCGCACCCCCCATCAGCTCCCATAGTAACCCATTATCTTTCTTTACAGGTCAGGACCCTCCCTGAAGAAGGGGAAGACACGGATATTTTATGGTTTGCATGAGGTACATTCTATTATTACTATGTAATGTGGAAATGATCTCTTGGGGACATTTTCTAGTAGAAAATCCACGGTGGATTTTGCCGCGGTTCTGCTGGAGAAAGTCGGCAGCAAATCAGGGACAAAATGGATTTGCGTCTAATTTTACCTTGTGGTCATCGGTATCTGATGATTGGGGGTCCGACACCCAGGATCCCCACTGATCAGCTGTTTGAGACGGGACCAGCACTTGCATTAGCCCAGTGGCCTTCTCTCAGCTCGCCAAGGACAGCGCCATACATTGTATAGTGGCTGTGCTTGGTATTGCACTCAGTTCTATTCACTTCAATGGCCATGAGACTGATGAATGTGTCATCACTGGCCCAGGGAAAGCTGTTAAATGGCTGCGGTGCTACTGGGTAGCTGATTGCGTATCAGACCCACACCCATCAGATACTGATGACCTATCCTGAGGATAGGTCATCAGTAGGAAAGTCTCTGAAAATGTTTCCATGATTGTAAGAGCCCATCATATAATGGTCCAAACCCATTGGCAGTGGACCAGCAGGATTTGTAGACTGGACATTTTCAGTTTATGTTATATGTCGTGTATAAGCAGTTAGCCATACAAGCTGTATACGGTAAATGTAAAAGTGGCTTCCGTTTTGGCAGACTCGAGCAGTCCATACACCACATGTCCCCGGCAGCAGTTGGCCATGCCGGAATCAGCTGGAAGCTTCTCCAAACTAAAAAAAGTCACCATCTGCACTTTTACATGCGTTTTCTTATTGTCTCAATGCAGCTAGAACAAAAAATATAGCTGATATGCAGGCCTATACGTTTCCATACAGGCTGATCCAGTCAAGTGTAAATCCCTTATATCAACCCCTTTTTACGAAAGCAGACAGTGTCTTTGGCTGTGCTTTGGTTTTCCACCACACCGTGCTCGCTAAGGATCTGTTCACACCACATTTGACCTGAACAGTTAACGGAAGGTGATGCATCTGGGATATTTAAACATGCAAGTTAACCCAAGTCTGGCACATCTCCCCATTTCGATGGCAGGAGTTCCCCAGTGTGGCAGTGGTGGGCCTGGGCAAACCGTCCGCTGGCGTCAATCAGCAGGAGCTCTGGAATGAAAGCAAGGAGAATATCCGGACGGCGGTATCAGGTGATGTGTGACTGGTCCTGGCCGCTGCTCTGCTTCAGTTTGACCTTTGGATGTTCACAAAGCCGCCAGTAATTTTTTAGACTGGGGGGAATAACATAGATATGTATTAAATGTGTAAGCCACCTGTGATTGATCGAGGGGAGTCTAACCCCGGGACCCCCACATATCGGCTGCCTTACTGTTCCGGATACCTTTTACATACACCTGAGCCTGGTACTACAACTCCAGCCAAGTTCAGCCACATTCACTTATAGCGGAGTTTGAACAAGCGGCAGTATGAATGAATCTGGCGCTGTGTAGGGTAACTGAGTTGGACCTCCATCGATCACACATTGAGGGCACCTTTTCTCTTCCCTCTATGTCAGTAATTCCCAACCTTAGTAACTCAGGGGAGCCCCATAAAGATGTTTCCTCTCCTGGGGATCCCGAATAGTGTAGGTGCAGGTAACGCATTGTGTAATTGCTTATTGTAAAAGTGGCAGGGCTTGCTGTGTTCTGGGGAACCCTGGTTGGGGAAACCATGCTCTACATGATCCCATGCACAGAAGTTACTTTTTGGTAGTCTTTGAGCTTCTTAACGTGGATTTACACAAGCAGATTTTGGGAATTACCGTTCCTGCAAACGCTTGTTTCTCAACAATCTGCTCATCTAAAGGTGCCGCAGATCATCCGCTGAACAAGCTAAACGATTGTTCATCAGGTGTTCCTGTCGTTTGTGCGGGGATCTAAATTATCATTTCTGGGCAGCAGATCATGCTGTCTAAGGCTACTTTCACACTTGCATTTGGTGCGGATCCGTCATGGATCTGCACAAACCCATCTGTTCAGATAATGCAACCGCATGAATGGAGGCATAACAGGGCCAAACTGATGCATTCTGAGCAGATCCTTATCCATTCAGAATGCATTAAGGGCAAAACTGATCCGTTTTGGACCGCTTGTGAGAGCCCTGAACGGATCTCACAAACGGAAACCGAAAACGCGAGTGTAAAAGTAGCCTAAACAGAGATCTGCAGCTGGTCACACATTGAGTTATCAGACAACTGAGCACTATCTCACCAGACCAGGCGGTTTATCTCCTGGAGTACACGATCAGGCAGTTTAAATCTCCACTGATGGCAAATATCGGAAGAGAGTTGGAAGGTCCCCATACACATTAGATGGTCATCCAGTCCTGCAGACATTGGTCTGGTGTGTATGGCCAGCTTTACTGTTTGCATATGGACAATAATATTCTCACTTCTTTCAATGAACCCTTTACCTGTCTTGATATCCTGATTGTACTTGTCTGCCATCCAGTGGGCTGCCGGCAGATGCAGGATATGGAGATTGAATGCGTTGAAGTGGATCCTTGTGGAGATGCTCTGGCTGCGGCAGAAGGTGCTGTTCTGGGGTTATTTGAATATGATGAGCTGAAGTCAAAAAAGAAGAAAAAAGTCTCAGCGCAGCTGTATGGAAGGTATACGAAACACTCACCCCATGGGCTTAATGTGACTTCATATGTTTGTGCTGGAGGCTAGGGCTACAAAGCATCCTGAAGTTGTGAACGAGTTGTCGTGCAACTTCAATCCTCACTTCAGCAATAGTGTTGATCGCGAATATTCTAATCGCTTATTTTTATATCGGCACTTCGAGAATTCGCGAAGATGTACAATATAGTGCTATATATTCTTAATCGTGAATATTCTATTTATTTTTTTTATCAGTAACCTCCCTTCTTGCTTGTGGGCCAATGAGAAGGCTGCAATATCTTTGTCAGAGCTTAGCAACATCCCTAGCAACCAATAGGAAAGTTGCCTACCCCTTACTATATAAGAAACTCCCCAGCAGCCATTTTCTGTAGTGTAATGGAGTTCTGAGAGAGACAGCAGTGTCATTGCTGTGATCTGTGCTTTCATCTGGATCTTATTCCTTATCCAATGACATTAGATAGTTAGTTTTTATATGTATGTATGTGTGTGTGTATATATATATATATATATATATATATATATATATATATATAATCTATATATACGGATAGTTAGTGGGAGATAGTCAGTGTAGGTTAGATAGTGATATAGTGTAGCTGATAGGTTCCAGTGCAGGGTGTTAGGTAGTGTGATAGGTTCTGCTGTCCATACATACATGCCACAGGCAAGTTTACAACAATACTTAGTATTGTTAGTGACCTGATAAAATGTGAAATTACATGTATTTCGCAAAAAATATGCACATCATTAGTGCCGATTTGCGCAATCACGAAAAAAATGGCGAGATCACGAATTCTAGAATTTGCAAATTTATTGCAAATATTATGCGAAAAATTCGCGAAAAGGAATATTGCCTATGCCGCTCATCACTATTCAGCAACTTGCATTTATCATGTAGAGAAAGTTAATATCAGGCACTTACTAATGTATTGCTGGCTTGATTCACTTTTCCATTGTATTAATACGCTTCCGGTTTCCATGGTTACGACCACACCGCATGTCATCAGTGGTGGTCGTGCTTACACACTATAGGAAAACGCGTCGGCCTACACGTACTCCTGCAGACCCGGACACCAGAGAAACCGGCGTCTTTTCCCACAGTGTTCATGCACTGACACCGCTGCTGGATTGTGGGGTGGTCATAACCCCTGGAAAAGAGCAGTGTATAATGTGATGGTAAAATGCATGTAGCCAGTTGAGTGCATATTAAGGCAGGGGAGCATGCCCCACGTTCTAGTGATCAGCAGAGACCCCAGCCATCAGACTCCCACCTACTGTATCGGAAGGTTATCCATTATCATGTGGATAGAGGGTAAGTTATCAAAATGAGACAACCCCGTTAATACAGTATTAAGACAACTCTTTAACGTTGCTAAAAAACAAATCTACAGAGACAAATAATGGTCCTTGTTTCTTAGGCCAAGTTCACACTTTAGTTATTTGGTCAGTTATTTCCATAAGTTATTATGAGCCGAAATCAGGGTCGGGTCAAAAACACAGAACGGGAGGAAATCTCTCCGTTATACCTGATCTCTGAGTAGGCTTCGTTACTGGTTTTGGCTCACAATAAATGATGGAAATAACTGACCAAATAACTGAAGTGTGAACCCAGCCTTACACCATCATGTACTTATGTGTAAAAAAACAAAACAAAACATAAAAATCAAATTCTACAAAATAAGTGCCTATCATACAGTAAATCTGCTTTGTAGACCCTTCTACAGAGCAGCTTATTTTATCGGGAAAAGCCCCTTATTAAAATCTATGTCTAACATACAATGCATTTACCTAAAATTATTTGTCAAATTTAGTCAAGACCTTGATGCCTGGCAAAAAGGAGTTTCCTATGCAGAGGGACAGAACTTGGCTCGTTACTTGATGGAATCACCAGCCAACTATATAACACCCTCAAAGTTTGCTGAGATCCTTCACCAGAAGATTGGAGCATTGGGAAGCAGCATTAAGGCATTCACAAGGTAAGACTGCTGACCTCTCCGCACACAATGATGGCACCATGATCCACACTGGTGTACGGCACCGTAGACAACCCCTCACTATAGAAGCAACAGAAAATACATCTAGATGAAGAGGTAAAGCTGGCCCTATGTTTGCGACAATGATTGGTCGCATTGCAGCCGGTCAGTCGTCTGTGGGATTGTTTGTACAAGAGATCCCACCAGCAACATGCCAGACTAAACTGGTCAACCAGTATCTTCCCTTATCCTTCAGCACAATGGCAGATGATCTGCTGAATTTAGCCATCATGCCATTAATGTAAAGTTTCAGCCAAAATTTCCCAGCATGGCCGATGCCTTTTCGGCAGACAAGATCGGGCGAAAGAGAACAATCGTTCATGCTAGTTTTTCAAGGGCCAGCCGAAATGTCGGACAATCGTCCATTTCGGACAATTTTTATCTTGTGTATGGTCAGCATAAGTACAGTATTCTTCTCTGAGATCTGCTCTCAGGATCCCAGCTCTGAAATTGTCCTTCCTCGCTCGTATCATTGGGGGACACAGGAGACCATCGGTATAGCTGCTGCTGCCACTAGGAGGCAACACTAGGCAAAAAAAGTGTTAGCTCCTCCTCTCGGCTATATCCCTCCTGCACACACTGAGCTAATCGGTTTTAGCTTAGTGCAGGGGTCTCAAACTCAATTTACCTGGGGGCCGCAGGAGGCAAAGTCTGGGTGAGGCTGGGCCGCATAAGGGATTTCACGGAAATGACGTCTGTACTAGGCGTGAAGTACCGTATTTTTTGCCCTATAAGACGCACCTAGATTTTTGGGGAAGAAAATAATAAAAAAATATATTTTTAACCAAAAGGTGTGTTATTGGAGGGTTTGGAACTAATGGTGGTCTGTGCATGACACTGTTATGGGGGGGATCTGTGACAGGCACTGTTCTGGGGGATCTGTGATGGACACTGTTATGGGGGATCTGGGGATGACACTGTGATGGGGGATCTGTGGATGGCACTGTGATGGGGGATCTGTGGATGGCACTGTTATGGGAGATCTGTGGATGGCACTGTTGTGTCATCCACAGACCCCCACCCCATAACAGTGCCATCCACAGACCCCCCTCCCCTTAACAGTGCAATCCACAGACCCTCCCCCCCCATCCTGCCGCTCACAGTCCTGCACTATAAAGTTATACAATGTCCCCTCATTCATAAAATATCCCCTTATTCAATAAATCATGCCCCCTCACTTATTACTGAAGATACCAATAATCGCAGGAGCTTACGAATAATGCGGGCATGTCGGCTGGGGTCACGTGCCTGCGCCGCCTGCTTCATTCATAAAGTAGGCGGCGTGGGCACTTGACATCGGGGAGTCACGCTGCCGTCCGCCCAGCCGACATGCCTGCATTATTCGTAAGCTCTTGCGATTATTGGTATCTTCAGTAATAAGTGAGGGGGCATGATTTATTGAATAAGGGGATATTTTATGAATGAGGGGACATTGTATAACTTTATAGTGCAGGACTGTGAGCGTGTGATTTTTTTTACTAATGCGATTTCATTCATTTTTGCGAAGGTGGGCCACAAAATATTGTACTGAGGGCCGCAAATGGCCCGCGGGCCGCGAGTTTGAGACCCCTGGCTTAGTGTCTGTAGGAGGCAGACCTTCTGCTTGCAGGGCTCCTAACTGCCATTTACTTTTGTTATTTTACCTTTTTTCCTCTTTAGGTAGGGGAAGCGGAGACGCCTGGCCTCTCTGTTTACCCAGGGAGGAAGGCCGGTGTCGATTCCCCTCACTACCCAACCTCCCCCAACAAGAAAAAGTGGACCAGGGCAGCCCAGCTCCCCTGCCTCCCTACCACCTTGATGCTAGTGGCTAAGGAGGTGACCCTGCTGGTTCCCCAAGGAGGGGGGGGGGTGTTGAAGAGAAGAGGATGAAGATGGGGTGAATATTGCCCATAGGATAAGTATAATCCCTGCCACCCAACACCAACCCACTCATTCCACTCCCCCATCCCCCCATTGACATGGGTTCCTCTTCCTCCCCTGTCTCATGGGGGACAGAGTGGGAAAAAAAATGTAACCCTCACTGGGCTTAACATGGTATTATTTCACCAGATACATACATATTTAAAGATACTGGATAAACTTCAAATATGTGAGTTGGAAAAAAAACTAAAATTCCCATTTAGCCCCTGGTGTATTTCCAGCGCTGTACGAGTGCCTAATATAGTGTTTAACCCCTTTTACAGGTGGTATATATGCACTACCTTCCACCGTTCCACTCATAGCCTATAGGCACTGGTTTCGGTACATACTGTTATTTTACCCCCTTCTCAGGCAGAGTTATTTCACTACAACTGAATGCTGTATGTCCTGTAGCATTACTGGCCCTCATTAGGCAGGGTAATCGCACTACCACTGGCGGCGGTGCACCCGGTAGCATAACCCCTTTCCGCAGGCAGAGTACTTGCAGTACCGCTGAATACTGTACACCCTGTAGCATTACCCCCTTCCATTGGCGGAGTAATTGCACTACCATTGTATGCTGTACAGGCTGTAGTATTACCCTCCTTCCATAGGCGGAGTATTGAAAGATGCCATGGCACCCCTGTTGCTTCCTTCCTTGGATGGTGCATTTGCACCAGTTATTGGGTCTGTAGTTTCTACTCCACACCTTGTTTCGGCCCTATCTGTGTATGCGGTAGTTTCTACCGCATCCCCCTTTCTATAGGTGAACCTAGGGGTGGTGATTGTATAGATATTTCCACGCAGGCGGTTCTCCTGTTCGATTTATGCTACCTATGGAGGCCGTGGCACTGGCAGGCATCGTCTTTGCTGGCACTTGGTGCCTCACCTTACACGTCCATTCGTTCCTTATGGCACTAGAATGGGGTCTTCAGCTGGCGTAACCCCCTTGTTCTTGTAGCGCTCGTCTACGGTATTGTTTCCTTCACAAGTGGGTCATTGGCGCTGACAGCTTCAGCATTGCCTCTTAAGTACAGGCTCTGACATGTCCAGTTGTAGCAGACATACCAATTCAGCGCACATACTGTGAATTGCCTACATTTCTCCTCTCCAGATGAGCGGTTGTGCTGTCGCTTGTTGTCACAGCTAATGGATGATTTGTTGCTGGAATGCATCACCCTTCCTACTGTATGCCTTTCTAAGAAGCGATTGGTTACGCATCCAAGCTACTGTTTTCTGTCTACCCAACCAGTATCCATATTCCCTGGGGTTGGCGTATTATTGCTCTGGAGTACCCGCACTGCTGCTACTTTTTTTTTTTTTCTCTGATACTTCTGTGGAGTTGGACATCACCATTACACTCCCCTTAGGGCAGAGTATTCTCCCGCCTCTGGCCACTTTGGGCATTCCTCAGGGTGGGAGTTGCTCCCTTGATGTTTCTGGCATGGGCATTGCTTCAGCCTGCTGGTGGCATTGGCCGGTCCAGGCAGTTTCGTCTGTGGTGTATCAGACAGCTTCTCTTGCGAGAGAACTTACGACGAGCCTCTGCAGCTCTGGGGGCATCCTCCTACCATATTACTTCTTCTTCGGGAGTTTTTTTCTATGTCACTGCATCCTTTACGTTCTCTGGCTAGCCTTCATGGTTCCTGCGTATCCTTTCCCCGCAGTTCTGCGCGGGACCTCATGGCCAGCCTTAACTTTGCTTTGGTCTTTTGTTCCCCCCCAATGGTACTGCTTTAGAACGTCCCATGGTCTCCTGTGTCCCCCAATGATACAAGCGAGAAAATAGGATTTTTTGTGCTTTCCTGTAAAATTCTTTTCCTCGCTGAGTTCATTGGGGGACATAGCTCCTACCCAGTTCGTACATTGCTGGATCTTCCAGATGGGTCCCACCTGTGCTCGGTTCTGACCCATCTTCACTTCTCTTCTTAGGCTACTTTCACACTAGTGGTTTTGTTGGATCCGGCAGGGTTCAGCAAAAACACTTCAGTTACTGATAATACAACCGTCTGCACCAGTTATGAACGGATCCGCTTGTATTATCATTAACATTGCCATCCGGATTCGTCATGACCCCAATGCAAGTCAATGGGGACGGAGCCGTTTTCTCTGCCACAATAGAAAACGGATCCGTCCCCATGGACGTGCATTATCCGTTTTGCATCCGCATCCCAGGACGGAAAGCAAACTACAAACTACTAAAACTGAAGCGTTTTTTCCGGTATTGAGCCCCTATGATGGAACTCAATACCGGAAAACTTAAGAGCTAGTGTGAAAGTAGTCTTATTCTTGCTTTTTGTTGGCTGCTCCTGCTGCTTTTGTACAAAACTGATTAGCTTAGTGTATGCAGGGGGGGGGGGGGGGTATAGCTGAGAGGAGGAGCTAACACTTTTTTGCCTAGTGTCACCTCCTAGCAGCTATACCAATGGTCTCCTTTGTCCCCCAATAAACTCAGCGAGAAAAAGATTTTACAGGTAAGCACGAAAAATCCTATATCTTCACACACAGTTTTTTTTTTGGGCATCCAAGACCATGAGAAAATCCAAAAGCAGCGGTATTTCCTCTTGTTGAATTTACTTCTGGATCCAGGAGACCAGAACTGTTCCAAGTGAACCTTCAGTAGCTCATTAAAGAGGCCCTTTCACCAGGAACAGCCCTATTAAACCAGGCATATACTTTGTGTCTAGCGCTGAGCTCTCGTGTCAATGGCGCCCCCACTTTCGGGTGGAATGATGTTAACGGTGCACCGTGTTTGAGAAGGAGTGTGCAGGCGCAAGAACTTAGCGCTGCTAATCTAAGGGGAGTGGGGGCACTGGAGGCATCTATAGTCAGCACCAGGGGCGTCGCTGGAGCGGTGCTCAAACCCCACAACCCCGACTCTTGGTGCTCCAATGGCTCATTTGCATAGGAATAAAAGTCTTGATTTCTCCACAACGCCAGCACCTAGTTACTCAGCTTGATCAACCCTACAAGGCTGTATGCCTGGTTTAATAAGGTTGATCCTGGTGACAGAGCCTCTTTAAATGAAACTGTTGACCTACATCGCAGTAATATTTCATCTTTCATTTCCTAGATCAAAGTCGTGGATAGAAGAGCAACAAATGGGAGCGTTTTTAAGTGTGACCAAAGGATCTGATGAACCTCCGGTTTTCTTGGAAATTCATTACACTGGCAGCCGGGACCCTAATGACTCCCCTCTTGTGTTTGTGGGGAAAGGGGTCACTTTTGACAGGTCAGAAGCGCTATGATGTGAGCATGCATTCCACCTTTACAAAATGGTGTTTCTCATGGACATTTACTGGACCGCGTGGAGATCTATTACTGTCTATGTGGCTAGATAATACAGACTTATTACTACTGGTAGAATGCGCAAGCGCTGTAGATGGATCAACGCGGCACTCGTCGTATTAATCAATCTGGTCCAACTAAAATCAGTTTGAGGGAGGATCAAGTGCAACTCAAGGTGGCCTTCAGACACTTTTTTCACCATTTTGACCCTACTAAACTGCTGGCAACACTAGTTAGGGGCTGGGGAGATCAGGACAAACATAACTTTTATTATCAGGAGTAATGTGAATATAGACATTATAGCACCTTAAAGGGGTTATCCCATGACCAGTGTAAAAGATGAAAATCAGACATCATATAGTACATCACAATCTCTTTCTAACAAAACTAGAACCAGCCCTGTACCTCACATGGATCCAGAGATCTCCCCATTCATTGCTCTGCTAGATTTATATCAAGCAGACAGCTCAAGGGGAGTGTATTTTCTGCTGCAGCTCAGGGGGCGTGTCTCAGCTCTCCCTATCACAGCTCAGGAGGCGTGTCTCAGCTCTCCCTATCACAGCTCAGGAGGCGTGTCTCAGCTCTCCCTATCACAGCTCAGGAGGCGTGTCTCAGCTCTCCCTATCACAGTTCAGGAGGCGTGTCTCAGCTCTCCCTATCACAGCTCAGGAGGCAGCTGAAGGATGAAACTGAGCATGTGCAGCCTTCTCAGTGAGCAGGACAAAGAAATAAGAAAAAAACAAACAGCAGGTGGCGCTATACAGATACATTTTATTGAATGACTCAGTGGCTATGCAAAATTTTGTAATTACATGCAATTAGAAAAGTATTCAGATCCAGGTACTGGTTTGAAAGCTGTAGAATATTTTTCATGGGACAAGCCCTTTTTGTGCCGTGGAGGCGGAGTTTTACTGTGAAGTGCATCGAGCTCCTTCACAGCCCCTCCCATCCCCTCTGAGTGACAGCTGCAGCATCCAACCAGGAGATCACTGTGGGTTTTCTTCAGCAAATAATGGCACCAAAAATGAATCGAAATGCTGTGTGTGAATCTGTAAAATCTTTTAGGAGGTTTTTTTAGCACTTTTCTATAATGCCGTTTCTTTTACAATTGTTTTTGGTGGCACTTTTTATTTAAATTATCAATTTTATTTGTTTTACCATTTGGTATGTGTTTTTTTTTTCTATAGAGAACTGCCAAATCCAGAGCATGCTGAGTTTAGGGAGAGAGCTGAAGCAGAAAGAACACACGCCCTGAGCTGTGATAGGTAGAGAGCTGCAGCAGAAAAGAAAAACCCACTAAGCTGTGATAGGGAGAGAGAGCTGCAGCAGAAAGGGAACACCCACTAAGCTGTGATAGGGAGAGAGCTGCAGCTGAAAGGAAGCACCCACTAAGCTGTAATAGGGAGAGAGCTGCAGCAGACGGGAACACCCACTGAGCTGTAATAGGGAGAGAGCTGTAGCAAAAAGGAAACACGCCCCTGAGCTGCCAGCCTGAAGAGAATCTAGCAGAGGAATTGGAGCAATGAATGGGGAGATCTCTGGATCCATGTGAGGTACAGGGCTGGTTCTAGCTTTTGTTAGAAAGAGATTATGGTGTCTGATTTTCATTTTTTACATCAAGTACTGCGTTACCCCTTTAACAGAACTGAATGGCATGTGACAGACCCCGCTGACTATAGGTTTTTGTCGAGGAGCCGGGCATTTCACCAGACAAAATAGGGCAACACGCTGTGTGATTCTGTCCTGGTAAATTACATTTTTTTTAAAATCTGCAATGGAGGCTCGTAACGAAGCATCTGACAGATGTGAATGCAGCCTTATACACAGACAGGTTTACCAGGGATTACTATGATCTATATACAGCTATCATTCAGGCTAGTTTCACACTAGCGTTAAAATGTTCCTGCAGAGGGAACGGCTTCTGGAGTTCCTCATATCCGGCCTAGATGGATGCTGCCTTCCCCCCGCTTGGGCCCATTGACTATAAAGGGATCCGGACTGTTTCTGGCATTAGTGCCTGCAAGCCGAATCCTGCCACTCATTCCTGGAAACGGTCCTGATCACATTACAGTCAATGGGGACCGGCGGTGCTCCGGCCTATTTCCGCTATGCCGGATATGATGAACTCTGGTAGGCTGTTCCTCTACCGTAACAGCCTGGAGTGTGAAACTAGACTTGTCTAAAAAAAAAATTCTTAGTCACTGGTCTACTTGTCTTGTGGTTTATAATGACCTTCTGGTGAGATTGTCCCTATGTACACAGCAGCCAATCTAAAAAAGCAACGCTGCAGTGTAAAGCAAGGGGAGGAAGAACAGCAATCTGAGCTTCTATAGGGCAAGAGGTGTATTTTAGACAATGCAGCAGAATAAAAAAGTGAGTATGGGTTATATACCCGGAGGTAGATATGTATTTTAAATGTTACGTGTGGGAATTGTATATTGTTAGATTTTTTTCTGTTGTTTCTCTTGTAAGTGGTGGGATTTCCTTGAAGCCATCATCAGGAATGGATGCAATGAGAGCCGATATGGGAGGAGCTGCCACCGTCTGTTCTGCCATCTTGACTGCTGCCACCCTCAAGTTGCCCATTAACCTCATTGGTAGGGAAACCTGGTTTACAGATACATTTAAAGGGCATCTGTCAGCAGTTTTGTACCTATAAGGCTACATTCACACGACAGTGAATGTGTCCGCATCCGTTCCGCAATTCTGGATCCGTATTACGGATCCGCAATACACTACGGTCGTGTGAATGTAGCCTTAAACTGTTACGTGTGCGCCTGGCAGCTGAAGGCATCTGTGTTGGTCCCATGTTTATATGTGCCCGCATTGCTGAGAAAAACAATGGTTTAATTGATATGCAAATGAGCCTGTAGGAGCAACAGGGGCGTTGTCATTACACCTAGAGGCTCTGCTCTCTCTGCAACTGATGTACCCTCTGCACTTTGATTGGCAGGGCCACACAGTGTATGTGTGATCCCTCCTGGCCTTGACTTATTTTAAAGTCAATCAAAGTGCAGAGGGCGTGGCAGATGCAGAGAGAGCTGAGCCTCTAGGTGTAAGGGTAACGCCCCCGTTGCTCCTAGAGGCTCATTTGTATATATTAAAAAAATCATTTTTCTCAGCAATGTGGACACATATGAACATGGGACCAACACAGATGTCTTCAGCTGCCAAGTGCAGATATAGCAGGTCAGCCAGTGTCATAGGGACAATCTGCCGACAGATGCCCTTTAACCCTTTCCTTAGTTGTGTGCATGTAAAGGTAATGATATGGTTAATCTCCTCCTGTAAGGTCTGGCTCCCCTGTGTGAGAATATGCCAAGTGGCAGAGCTACTAAACCGGGAGATGTTGTGAAAGCCAAGAACGGGAAGACAATCCAGGTAATCCGGTTTCTTCCTCTATCGCTGGCGATAATTACAGTTGTCCCGAGGGAAGTTAGTGTTTAATAGCCATAACTAATACAACATAAAACGTTTGTTCAGGCTTGTGCTGATCTTGAAGTATCCAGTGAACTTAAAGCGACCCTCCGGGTCCAAATAAAAATGAAACATTGACTGGGACCCCTCTTCTGCCACCCAAGATGGCCGTGCACCCACACTATGCACCGCTAGTCTCCGACACTTCCTGCTGCTCTTGGATATTGTCCTGGCACAGCCACTAATGTTTTTGATTCATTGTAAAGGCCCTATTACACGGGGAGAATTTTGTAAAGATAATCGCCCGTAGTAACGTTCTTTAGCGATCATCTGGCAGTGTAATACTGCCGCCGATTACCCAATGAACAAGCAAACGCTCGTTCATCGGGTAATCGGGATCTTTTAACATGTTAGAGCAATCTGCTGCCGACAAACCAGAATTTTTTGTGTCATAGGTTCTCTGCTGCCAGGAAACAATCAGACAGTATAGGGACGAGCGATGCATTATATACTGAGGAGGAGATTGTTGCATGTAATAGCAGCAGTCTCCTCCTCTAGCGAGCAGACGATTAACAGGAGGGAATGCTTCCGTCCCGACAATCGTCTGCTCTATCTGCCGGTGTAATCGGGCCCTAAGCTGGGGCATGTATATTCAGTTATGCCATCACTCATGAACTGCATCCTGTTCAATCGTCTGACTGCATCTAAGGGCCTATTACACGGGCAGATAGAGCAGTCGATTGTTGGGAGGGAAGCATTCCCTCCTTTCACTCGCCTGATCGCTAGAGGAGGAGACCGCTGCTATTACATGCAGCGATCTTCTCCTCAGTATAGAGACGAGCTAACGCATCGCTCGTCCTGATACTGTCTCATTGTTTGCTGGCAGCAGAGCGCCTATTACACAAGAGCGATCTGCCGCTGGGAAACTAGGATTTTTTTTACCATGTTGAAAGAGCCCAATTACCCGATAAACGAGCGTTTGCTCATTCATTGGGTAATCGGCGGCAGTATGATCACTAACGAACGTTCATACAAATGCTTGTTAGCGAACATCTTTATAATAATCTGTGTCTGTGGTAATTCTGATAAAGGAGATGTTTACTTATAGGTGGATAACACGGATGCAGAGGGACGGTTGCTCTTGGCTGATGCCCTTTGTTACGCTCACAACTTCAATGCAAGAGCCATAGTAAATGCAGCGACATTAACAGGTGTGTGAGCTGAATACACGGAACGGACTGAGAAAACTACATTTATAGTATCCAATCTGTCTTCTTTCACCTTTTCTCTCATCATTGCACATCCCCCGTGCTTTCTCTTGAGCCAATTGTATGTAATTTAAAGGCTATGTACCCCTTTGGGGGCAATTTTTTTATTATTGCATTGTACTTATTTTGAGCTAAAAATCATTTTTTCAATTGGTCTTTATTAACAGCTAGCAGAAGGACCCGGCTTCGCACGGGTATATTTCATAAAATGTTTGTGTGTGTTGTTAAATGATATCTACAGTATTCCCCATAACAGTGACCTCTACAGCACACCGCCCCTTTAACAGTGAACTCCACAGTGCCCCGCCATTTTAAAATGGTACCTCCACAGCAGCCCATCCTCTTAACTTTAACCTTCACAGCAGACCGCCCCTTTAACAGTGAGTTTCACAGCACCACACTCCCTTGCCAGTGACCTCCTCAGGGGCGCACACCTTAACAGTGACCTCCATAGTACCCCGCTGCCTTAACAGTGACCTCACAGTACCCCGCTGCCTTAACAGTGACCTCCACAGCAATTGCCCTTTTAATAGTGGCCCCTGCCATTTTAACAGTGACCTCCACAGTGGCCTGCCACTTTAACAGTTACCTCCACAGTGCCCGCCCCTTTAATACTAGGTTACACGATTACATGTGTCGCGAAACATTTTGTCTCAACAATTTCTATAATGATAGGCTATGGTGTCGCACTGCGACTTGTGACATGCTGAGACACGACAGTTGCAAAAAATCCATCCAAGATGAATTGTTCTGCGACTGTCGCAGTCGCAGCATGTCTCAGTGAACACCATAGACTATCATTATAAAAATTGTCGCGCGACACATGTCATCGTGTAGCCCTAGCTTAAAGCTGACCTACAGCAGTGAAGAAAAATGGCTGGGTTGTTATGAAAACCTGGAGTAAAACTGTGTGCATGTGGAGACTAAGGGCCTGTGAGCTTCTGTTGGCTCATAAGGTACATGGGACCGTATGTATGGCAGTTGGGATATGAAGAGAAAGACTTGCAGGCTTGTATTGGCTAATACAGGTCATTTTTTGGGGAATATCTCAGGAACGGTACGTCCTAGAGAGCTGTGACCCCCACAAGATTTCTTTCCAGGTAGCAAGGGATGTGTATACCAAGTTTCATTGAAATTGATGGTTGCATTTTTGAGTGATCGCGGAACATACATACATACATACACACATATATACGTCCTTCTATATATATAGAATCCTTTTTTGTGTACAGAGCTGACATGCTCTACTTGCTGTCTGTAGATTTTCTGTCTTTTCCGTCATCTGAGGAGTTGTCGGCTCCTTATCTCTGCTCTCTGATTATAAACACTCATCATAGCTTAGTTCTTACCTTACTGATAAGATTGTGGCTTAAATAAGTGTTTATGACCTCTCAGTAGTTTAAAGATAAGGCTTATTAGATGAGCAGCACAAAGTTAAAGTACCAGTCACACAGCTAAAAAACTGTTAACCCTTTGTGATAGAATGGCTTAATATTTTTAATAAAGGCCAATTGAAAATATTATTTTTAGCCAAAAATAAGTTGAATGCAATCATAATAATATTAATAATAATGATAATAAAATGCCTCCAAAGGTGTACATAGCCTTTAACTAGTTGTGAAATCCTAATGATTTATAATGCTGTGTCCCCCTGGAATCTATTGAATTACACTGACAGCATTTGAACAGTGTAAGGGCTCGTTCACACGAACGTTTTTTGCGTTCCGTATACGGGCCGTTTTTTACGTTCAGTATACCGTCCGTATACTGAACCATTTATTTCAATAGGTACGCACAAAAACTGTACTCCGTATGCATTCCGTGTACGTATTTCCATTCTGCGACTGCTACATTTTGAGTCATGTCCTATTATTGCCCGCAAATCACGTTCTGTGGCTCCATTCAAGTCAATGGGGCTGTAAAAATACCGGAATGCATCCGTATGTTTTCCGTATTCGTTCCGTTTTTGCTGAAGCATCTATTCAAAATTTTATGCCCAGCCCAATTTTTCAATGTACTTACTGTTAAAACATTATTATTTGCTTCCGTTTCTGATCCGCAAAAAACGGATCACAAACAGAAACAGAACGGAAACACTACTGAAACCAAAAACGGATCCGTTAAAAAAGGACAGCAAAACCATAAGGTCGTGTGAACGAGCCCTAAAACAGTATTCCAGCTCTCACAGGGTTCCACAACATTTTAAATCAGTATAATTCTGTGCCTGGATGTATTTCTGTAATAATATTACAGGTTATAGCTACTAGAGAGGGGTCGTTGATCCAGGGAGTTATTCTGATGCCTGATTGGAGTCGGGAAGAAATTTTTTTCTCCCAAAGTGAGGAAAATTGGCTTCTGCCTCACAGGGTTTTTTGCCTTCCTCTGGATCAACTTGCAGGAATTCAGGCCGAACTGGATGGACAAATGTCTTTTTTCAGCCTTATAGACTATGTTACTATGATCCTGTTGGAGGAGCGGAGGTGAGAACGCGACCTTTCACTGCCACACGCTGCGAGTTTCTCGCATTGAACTTCTGTGTCTGGCCTAAAGCGTCTATTTCTAACGGTAAAACACGTGAGAGTGCTGGGTATGAAACCAGTTTTATACAGTGTCCAGGAAGAGAATGAAAAGCAGTGAGAATGGAGATGGAATCGGTTTCATCAATCACCGCTGCTCAGTTTATGTAGAAATTCTCAATAGAACAGGACAGCATATTGATTTATGTGCATTTTCTACCGAGGAGCTTTACTAACCGAGGATTGTTGTTTAGGCGCCATTGATGTGGCCCTGGGATCTGCAGCCACCGGAGTGTTCACCAATTCTTCCTGGCTCTGGAATCACCTTCAAGAGGTTCAGAACACTTGCTTGATATTTGCATGCTTCTGTATCTAAGTTATTCATATAATATGTATTTTAGCCTGCTGTGTATACAGTGGGGCGCCATCTCCACCGCTGATGGTATTTACTGCTCCCTCCAGGCCAGCATTGTGACTGGGGATCGGGTATGGAGAATGCCTCTCTTTGATCACTACACCAAACAGGTGACTGAGTCGGCTCTGGCAGACATTAATAACATCGGGAAGTATAGCAGGTAATGTACCTGTCTCTGCAGCAGATTTCTTGAGATTTATTCTGTATGAAATAAGTGTCCACATGGTACAACCCCTTCAAAAGGGAAGTCAGACTTAAAGGGCTTCTGTCACCAGATCTAACCCTATTAAACTGGCTCACATTAGCGATGTGCTAATGTCCGCAGACCCTAAGTCTCCTAATCTTATGCTTCTGGATGCCCCCGTTGCTTCTGCTCCTAGAACCTCCGTTCGCCCACCTCAAGTCACGCCCTGTCGTCCTTGATTGACAGGGCCAGCGTTCGTCTTCTCCGGCTGGCTCTGTATGCTGGATAAATCTCGCGCATGCGCAGTCCCAGCACACAGGGCCGGCAGGAGGAGACGGCAGGGCGTGACTTGAGGTGGGCGAACTGAGCCTCTAGGAGCAGGAGCAACGCCCCCCTGCTCCTAGAGGCTAATTAGCATATTATAAAAGTTAAAATTGTGCAGTAACAGGGGCATCCAGATGCATAAGATTAGGAGAGTTAGGGTCGCTAATGTCAGCCTGTTTAATAGGGTATAAAAACTCAACTAAATGTGTTAAAATGACAAGAGGGTATACTTACCCCTTTTCTCCCCTGCTGCTTCCAACAATTAGCTCTGGTCTTCCCCGCCGCTGATGTAATTTTCCTGGCTGTAGCTGTGACAAAACATGCAACCGGTCCCTGTATATGGGACATCACTGCCAGGGTTGCCAACCGTCCGACTGGGTAGTCCATAAAAATAGGGGATTCTTTTTCCTGTGTCCGTGTAAAAAAAAAAATAGATCTGTCCGTGATATTTTTGAGACTAGATTATTTTGGTGATAATCATCACTTTACAGCTCACAGTAAATGCCGGTAATGAGTTACTATCAGTATAGTGAGCTATAGACATGGATTTCTTATAATCTTTATTATTCATTATGATCTTCCAATTTGTCCGTAAAAAAATCTTGGCTGTCCATGATTTTTTTTAATAAGTTGTCAAGAAAAAATAAAAATTTTGGTTGGCAACCCTGCTAAGGTTAATAAATGGCTGCAGTGGTGACCTGCGTAGCAGCGGGGAGAATGAGTGCAGAGCGCAGCGTAGGAAGAAGCAGGGGAGAAATAGGATGAGTTTCTTTTTATTTTTGTTATTATAGACCAGGGATGCTCAACCTGCCGTCCTCCAACTGTTGTAAAACTACAACCCCCACCATGCCCTGCTGTAGGCTGACAGCTGTAGGCCAGGGATGCTCAACCTTCAGTCCTCCAGCTGTTGTAAAACTACAACTCCCAGCATGCCTGGAGAGCCTACAGCTATCGGCCTACAGCAGAGCATGGTGGGGGTTGTAGTTTTGCAACAGCTGGAGGGCCACAGGTTGAGCATCCCTGCTGTAGGCTGTCTGGGCATGCTGGGAGTTGTAGTTTTGAAACAGCTGGAGGGCCGAAGGTTGGGCATCACTGTTATTGACCATTTACATAGTCTGTCATGTTTTTCTTAAAGTTGCATAACCCCTAAAGGTGGTGACACTCCTTAGAATGCTCATTCGGCCAGCAGCTATTTCTCCCTGCCCCCAATACACATGCACACCTGACTTAGAGGACACCTTAGATGTACACCTGACACCTTAGATCTAGAGGATTTTGGGATGCCCCTTACATGTTAGATAATCAGCCAGTCCCACCTATATACATGTATTTAGATGATGTTTGATTTAGTGAAGCATTTTACTACAATACCCTTCTCTCTGGTAACTGAAAGCTGGCAGAATTCTCCATTTTAGGGTACTTTCACACTAGCGTTTTTCTTTTCTGGCATAGAGTTCCGTCCTCGGATTATCCCCCTGCATTCTGAATGGAGAGAAATCCGTTCAGGATGCATCAGGATGTCTTCAGTTCAGAATGTAAACATTTTTAAGATAGGGAAAATACCGCAGCATGCTGCGTTATTATCTCCGTGTAAAATTCCGGAACACATGACGGAATGCGGGATCCGGAATTAATTCCCATTGACTTGTATTAGGCATTACAAATACCGCAACAAAGGATCTGTCCTTCCGGTCTGCGCAGAAAAAAAACTGTGAAGAAAATCAAGACGGGTCCGTCTCTCCGTCTGAAAACGGAGAGACGGATCCACACTTGCAATGCATTTGTGAGACGGATCCGCCTCCAAATGCTTTCAGTTGTCATGCGGTATGACGGATCCAGCGGGAATTGAAAATCAGCAATATAAGTAAGGCAAAGTATTCACAAAAATGTCCAACATTTTATGTAAAGTGCAGAATCTTGTAAAACTGAAAGCAAACCTCCAACTTTTTTAAATGAATAGAAACTTTGTAATATATCTTATGAAAGAAAAAGACTTCTATCTGCTTTTATCAGGCTGCTTTGCTCTTTCCTGCACTTAACACTGATGTCTATGGATAGAGGAGGGGGAGGCTGCTGGATGAGAGACACATACACTGCAGTTTCTTAGCTTTGCTTCTCTTAGCATGTTTGTACCACAGTAAATCTAGTAAGATAAGGCTCTACCACTGCTCAGAGTGAGGTAATAAATCACTTACTAGCTGTCAACAGTCTCATCCCTCCTCTCTCCATAGACTTGAGCGAAGGGAGGGGATCCTGTGAAGCCCAGGAGTAAGCAGAATTCTTTAATAAGATATATTACGAAGTTTCTCACATTCATCTGTACTATTCATTTCTGAAAACTTGTTTATAACTGGAGGTAAACTTTAATAGTGTATTCCTGTCTTTTACAGATCTGGTGGTGCCTGCACAGCTGCTGCCTTCTTGAAGCAGTTTGTCACCATACCGCACTGGGCTCACCTGGACATTGCCGGAGTCATGTCAAACAAAGATGAAGTGCCTTACCTGCGCAAGGGCATGTCCGGCCGCCCCACAAGGACTTTGGTAGAATTTGCTGATCGTCTGAGTAAAGACCAGAAACCCACATAGTTCTGACATCGGTTCCAGGATCTGCTCAGCGGACATGATGAACTAAAAATCCACAAGCTTTTTATGCACTGATTTTTTTACTAATACGAACCAAAGCAAATCCTGAATTTGACATCTTCAGATAAGTCTGCGTGCAGAATAGAGAGCTGTCGTTATAGAATAAAGAACAAATCAAGAAAAAATGTTTGACGTTGCCTTTTGAGGGGTTCTAAACATAAAATAACTAATTTCTACATCTTCGGGACCCACATCCCTATTCAGCTCATTATTCCCCTTTCCACAGTGACTGCAACAACTAATCACTATCCGCAGCGCTGAAGTTAATGTGGGCTAAATCTAAGTTTCGGGAAATATTTTACATACCACCCGTCCACTAATTATCCACTTTACCCCAAGTTAGAGCTTTAGGGCTGTTTACTGGGTGCAGTTAGTGCTCACTATTTGCCTGGCAGAATCCATACTTGTCACGTAGGGGGACTGCCCTGTCACGTGACCAAGGGTCGATCTATTACACGCACTCAATCTCTGACGCCCCTACACACAGGCCTCAGACTGAACCTCGATCACACCCCGACACAGCCTTTCATGCACCCCAACATGCTTACCAATTAGGGGCTCATAGAAAACCCCACAGCGCCCCACTTGCAAGCAAGCTCACAGTAGTACAGGCCACACTTATGGCAAATGCACAGTAACGGAAACCGCACTCATGCACTTAAAATGGAGGTCACTGGGCTCGTTCAAAACTATTAAAGATGTGCTTTAAAGGGGTTGTCTCACTTGGAACAATGATAGTTATGTTCATTATTACCCCATAATTAACAATGTACTAATATACTTCATGCTTTAAAACTGCCTCCTCTCCTAGATAATCCTCATCTTGTAGCCCTTTAGAGCGTGCCCATTGCCGGGGGTTATGGCCACCACTGCAATCTAGCAGCGGTGGCCGCGTCTGCTCATTGGGAAGTACAGCGCTGGCCAGGATTACGGGAGCGAGCTCTCAAAGCTGCTCATGGGCGCTAGCTCCCTCCAGTCCCGGCCTCCTATGTACTTTGTTGAACAGCTCCAGGCAATGTCAGAAGCTTCGGAGCTGTTCAACGCAAGAAAAAGCAGCTCCAGGCATGGGGGTGAACAAACTACTACATGTCCGGAATCTAGGCTGTCATCTGTGATAGATAAGTTAAGGGATAAAAAAGAGAGGGTTAAATCTAGGCCTCCCAACAAAAAAAAGGAGGAAGTTGGGGTCTAGGAAAGAACCAAGCAGGGCGCCAAAGGACGGATGGAAAGGGAGAGACAGAACAAATGTAAATTGGAAGTTTTTGAGAAGGCCGGCTGCCAAAGGTATTTATACCCTTCAGAGATTCTGAGCAGGGTATTGTGGATAGGAATAAAAAGAAAAAAGAAGTACCCTTCTGATGGCGCCAAATGCCCCAAGAAACCGTATGGATAAGGCCTTATTCACACATCCGCAAGTGTTTTGCGGATCCACGGAGCCGCGGATCCGCAAAACACGGACACACCGGCAATGTGCATTCCGCATTTTTGCGGACCGCACATTGCCCGAACTCCATAGAAAATGCCTCTTCTTGTCCGCAATTGCGGACAAGAATAGGACATGCTCTATTTTTTTTGCGGAGCCGCGGACCGGAAGATCGGCGGCGCGCTCCGCAAAATCGGATGCGGAGAGCACAGTGTGTGCTCTCCGCATCGTTCCCGGCCCCATTCACAGTCAATGGGTCCGCATGTATTCCGCAAAATTGCGGAATACATGCGGACTACATTGCGGATGTATGAATAGGGCCTAAGAGGTGTATTGACAATCTAAATGGTATAGATACTTTCCTTTTGAGCAAATGGGTATGTATCATATAGGTGTCCGCTGTCAGATCCAATGTCCAAAAAAGAGACAGTTCCAACAATATTGTCAACACTGTAGCATTGCATATATAAATGTCATTGCGTATAAAAGTGAATAAATAAATAAAACCATAAGAGTATAGAATCAATTCAAAGGAACTCACTTCACCCAGGAGGAGCCGGGTGGGATAAACTCAAGACACCCCCCGGACACCCCCCTTGTACTCCCTACGATGCCCATATTATACAAAATGCAATAATTACTATGTGAGTTGTACCAGAGACAATTTATCGTCATCTTCCGGTAGCTGAGAAGCTCCTGGACCCCTACCATGCCGTCTAGGTGTATATGGGCTCCAGGAAACGTCTTCATTACCACTTGCAAAGGGACACTTTCTTAGGGTAAATGCACACGTTCTGCAATCCGTGTGGTCAATCTGCATCAATTGGTACTGATTTGCATGTGGATTTCCTCTGCCCATTGAAGTTAATGGAGAAAATCCGGTCAGGAAAAATAAAATAAATTGACATGCTGCGGATTTTAAAACCCACACTGTAGGTCAAAATCCGTGCGGAAAAAATCTGAATCGTGTGCACAAGAATTTCACATTTTCATAGAAAACAATGTACATGACCTACTGTATGGTGCGATTTTCTGCACGCAAATCTGCGTGGAAAATCCGCATGCAATCCTGATTGTGTGCATTTAGCCTAACCGTACCGTCCAGGAAACCTCGTTGCCACCAGGCGGATGATGATTACTGTCAAGGTGAATGTGTATTCTGTCCTACCGGTCCAGACAGCACGGCGTCGTACAGGCGATCTTACCGAATGGCATTAAAACATATAGACTCCCACGACATAGATATAAAACCGCACAAAGATAATAAAAGCTATGCGAAAGGTTTTCCGTTTCTCACAATACTCGTAAGTGGCCAGCATTCAGCTGGAATTCGTTTTTAGCGGTTTAGCTTCTAACTTCCCTGCAGCGCCCCCCACAGGGGAAGTGAACAACTACACAGTGTCCATTCAAATCAATGGAACAGGGCAGGTCCTCCAAAGCAAGAGCCCTTCTTTATGGCTCATGCACACGACCGTATGTATTTTGCAGTCCGCAAAAAACACAGATGACGTCCGTGTACATTACGTATTTTGCGGAACAGAACAGCTGGCCCCTAATAGAACAGTCTTATCCTTGTCCGTATGTGGACAATAATAGGACATGTTCTATTTTTTTGCGGAACGGAAATACGGACACACGGTAACGGAATGCACGCGGAGTAACTTCCGTTTTTTTTTGCGGCCTGTATACAGAACTATTCATTTCAATGGGCCCGCAAAAATACACAGAAGCTACAGGGAAAGAAAATATGTTCGTGTGCATGAGCGCTTACAAAGTGTCTTCTTTGCGGAGCATGAGATGAGGATCCTGGACAGAGGACCACCTCTATTAAAGAGGTTGTCCAGGACAGGCCATTTCTAGGTGATTGACAGGGGTCCGACATCTGGCACCCCGCAGATCAGCTGTTCTGCGTAGACCTATCGCCAGAAGTTGGCACTGCAGCTACACAGTACATCAGTGGCTCGCTACTACAGCGCTGCGCCCATTGACCTGAATAGTAACACGCTCCCTCCGATACAGCGTTGATGATGCTGTGTACCTCAGGTGATGGAGTGACACAGAACTGCTGAGCGGTGGGGTGCCAGTTGTTGGACCCCTGGCAATCAGCTAGTGATGGCCTATCCTGAGGATAGCTCATCACTAAAGGCTGGACAACCCCTTAAACTCTGAATTCCTTAATCGTGAACTTAAAAATGGGTGATGTTGGCAGAAGGACCGTCTTGTGGATGGGGGTCATATGAATGCTGTATCTTACCAACTGAAAGGTATATACAAAATAAAGCTAAAGAAGACCTGTCACCATAAAGTGCAAAGCAATCAGACAGCAGCATGGTATAGAGCAGGAGGAGCTGAGCAGATTGATATAAAGTTTTGTGGAAAAAGATTCAGTAAAACCTGTAATTTATACATTTATCTCTCTGCTTTTTCCTCCTGTGAACAGCTATTGGTACAGGGGGGAGGCGTTCTCAGTAGGGAAGTCCCGATACCATTTTTTTAAGACCGAGTACGAGTACCGATACTTTTATTTAAGTACTCGCCGATACCAATTATACCATAGGGTAGATTTATCAAACCTTGTATAAAGAAACAGCGGCGCAGTTGCTGATAGCAATGGAAAAAATTAAAGCTGGAATCTGGTTGCTATGGACAACGGCTTTACTTTTCCTTTGTACAAGGGTTAATAAATGGGCATATAACAGTGTTTCCTAACCAATGTGCCTCCAGGGGGATCTGTGGATGACACTGTTATGGGGGCTCTGTGGATGACTCTGTTATGGGGGATATGTGGATGACACTGTTATGGGGGATCTGTGGATGACACTTATGGGGGATCTGTGGAGGACTCACTGTTATGGGGGATATGTGGATGACACACTGTTATGGGGGATATGTGGATGACACACTGTTATGGGGGATCTGTGGATGACACACTGTTATGGGGGATCTGTGGATGACACTGTTATGGGGGATATGTGGATGACACTGTTATGGGGGATCTGTGGATGGCACTGTTATGGGGGATCTGTGGATGATACTGTTATGGGGGATCTGTGGATGACAGTGTTATGGGGATCTGTGGATGGCACACTGTTATGGGGGATCTGTGGATTACACTGTTATGGGGGATCTGTGGATGACACTGTTATGGGGGATCTGTGGATGACGCTGTTATGGTGGATCTGTGGGTGACACTGTTATGGGGGATCTGTGGATGACACTGTTATGGGGGATCTGTGGAGGACACACTGTTATGGAGGGGATCTGTGGATGACATTGTTATGGGGGATTTGTGGATGACACTGTTATGGGGGATCTGTGGAGGACACACTGTTATGGAGGGGATCTGTGGGTGACCCTGTAATGGGGGAATCTGTGGGTGACCCTGTCATAGGGCAATCTGTGGGTGACCCTGTCATGGGGCAATCTGTGGGTGACCCTGTCATGGGGCAATCTGTGGGTGACCCTGTCATGGGGCAATCTGTGGGTGACCCTGTTATGGGGGATCTGTGGGTGACACTGTTATGGGGGATCTGTGGATGACCCTGTTATGGGGGATCTGTGGATGACGCTGTCATGGGGGATCTGTGGATGACGCTGTCATGGGGGATCTGTGGATGACCCTGTTATGGTGGATCTGTGGATGACCCTGTTATGGGGGATCTGTGGATGATGCTGTTATAGGGGAATCTGTGGAGGACGCAGTCATGGGGGGATCTGTGCATGACCCTGTTATGGGGGATCTGTGGATGACACTGTTATGGGGGATCTGTGGTTGAAACATATATAGCATTTTATGCTATATATGTGTCATTCACAGATCCCCCATAACAGCGTCATCCACAGATCCCCCCATTAGTGTCATCCACATGTCCCTTATTACTGTCATCCACATGTCCCTCATTACTGTCATTCGTCAACAGACCCCCATAAGTCGTCATCATCAGTATTAGTGGGGGGGGATGCGGGGACACTGGCGGGGGCCGGTGCAGTGTGCTCTAATACACCGGTACCGGCCCCGCAGCTCCTATACAGCATTTATGTAAACCTAATCTCTGCAAAAGTAACCCAAACTTACAAACTATTGTGGCGCAGTCTCCCTTAGTCTCTCTCAGTTCCTCCATGCGCCTCCTGCTCCGCCCACCTTGTGAATGAAGGATGCAGGCGGGGCAGGAGGCGCATGGCGGAACCGAGAAAGAGACTGCGCCGCAATAGTTAGTAAGGTCAGGCTACTTTTACATAGATTAAATAGATTAGACTTACTTAAATACTGTCTACAAGCTGGGGGACCGGAACTTCCGGTATAGGGAGCAGTATCGGCGGCATTTTTACGAGTACAAGTACTCGTGAAAATGCCGGTATCGGGACATCCCTAGTTCTCAGTGACTGACAGCATTGTGTGTATCTGTGTGTGTATGACAGATAGCGGTCAGTCACTGATAACCCCTCCTTCCTGTACCAAACCATTCGTTTCAATGGGGCCGCATCAAATGTGGAGAGCACCCCATGTCCTACCCACCATCCCACAAAAAAAATAAAAAAAATGAACTGATTTTTAACATATGGCGGGACATGCAGAATGAGGCATTACTATGAGACAGAATTTTACCCCAAAACTGTGGCACAATTTCGCTCAAAATTACGCTCATTTTCGATCAAGCTGGAGAGACAGCATAGAAACAATCTGCACTACTTTTTACATACCTCCCAACCGTCCTGGATCCGGTGGGACAGTCCTGGATTTCAGTGGCTGTCCCGGTACGGGGGAGGTATGACCCGCTCTGTGACAGTTGCCTGTAATGATAAAGCAGATAGCGGTCCGCCGACGCTCCACACTTTTTTTTTAACTTTTTTACTGCCTCTGAAGGGGTCACAATCCTGGGCATATTACTGTGAGGGGGCACAGCCGGGGATATTACTGTGAGGGGGCACAGCCGGGGATATTACTGTGAGGGGGCACAGCCCGGGATATTACTGTGAGGGGACACAGCCGGGGATATTACTGTGAGGGGGCACAGCCGGGGATATTACTGTGAGGGGGCACGGCTGGGCATATTACTGTGAGGGGGCACAGCCGGGGATATTACTGTGAGGGGGCACAGCCGGGGATATTACTGTGAGGGGGCACAGCTGGGGATATTACTGTGAGGGGGCACAGCCGGGGATATTACTGTGAGGGGGCACAGCCAGGGATATTACTGTGAGGGGGCACAGCCAGGGATATTACTGTGAGGGGGCATAGCTGGGCATATTACTGTGGGGGCACAAAACTGGACATATTACTGTGAGGGGGCACAGCTGGGCATATTACTGTGAGACAGCACAGCTGGGCATATTACTGTGAGGGGGCACAGCCAGAGATATTACTGTGAGGGGGCATGGCTGGGCATATTACTGTGGGGGCACATAACTGGGCATATTACTGTGAGACAGCACAGCTGGACATATTACTGTGAGGGGGCACAGCCAGGGATATTACTGTGAGGGGGCACAGCTGGGCATATTACTGTGAGGGGGCACAGCCGGGGATATTACTGTGAGGGGACACAGCCGGGGATATTACTGTGAGGGGGCACAGCCGGGGATATTACTGTGAGGGGACACAGCCGGGGATATTACTGTGAGGGGGCACAGCCAGGGATATTACTGTGAGGGGGCACGGCTGGGCATATTACTGTGAGGGGGCACAGCCAGGGATATTACTGTGAGGGGGCACAGCCAGGGATATTACTGTGAGGGGGCACAGCTGGGCATACTACTGTGAGGGGGCACAGCCGGGGATATTACTGTGAGGGGACACAGCCGGGGATATTACTGTGAGGGGGCACAGCCGGGGATATTACTGTGAGGGGGCACAGCCGGGGATATTACTGTGAGGGGGCACAGCCAGGGATATTACTGTGAGGGGGCACAGCCAGGGATATTACTGTGAGGGGGCATAGCTGGGGCATAGCTCGGCATATTACTGTGGGGGCACAAAACTGGACATATTACTGTGAGGGGGCACAGCTGGGCATATTACTGTGAGACAGCACAGCTGGGCATATTATTGTGAGGGGGCACAGCCAGAGATATTACTGTGAGGGGGCATGGCTGGGCATATTACTGTGGGGGCACATAACTGGGCATATTACTGTGAGACAGCACAGCTGGACATATTACTGTGAGGGGGCACAGCCAGGGATATTACTGTGAGGGGGCACAGCTGGGCATATTACTGTGGGGGGCACACAACTGGGAGTATTACTGAGAGAGAGCACAGCTGGGCATATCACTGTGGGGGGCACACAACTGGGAGTATTACTGTGAGAGAGCACAGCTGGGCATATTACTGTGAGGGGGCACATAACTGGGCATATTACTGTGAGGGGGCACAGCTGGGCATGTTACTGTGGGTGGCACATAACTGGGAATATTACTTTGAAGGGGCACATCACTGGGCATATTACAGTGAGGGGGCACAGCTGGGAATATTACTGTGGGGGGCACATAACTGGGAATATTACTGTGAGGGGACACATAGCTGGGAATATTACTCTGAGGGGCACATAACTGGGCATATTACAGTAAGGGGGCACAGCCGGGCATATTACTGTGGGGGGGGGGGCACATAACTGGGGATATTACTGTGAGGGGGCACATAACTGGGGATATTACTGTGAGGGGGCACATAACTGGGGATATTACTGTGAGGGGGCACATAACTGGGCATATTATTGTGAGGGGGCACATAACTGGGCATATTATTGTGAGGGGGCACATAACTGGGCATATTACTGTGAGGGGGCACATAATAGGGAGTATTACTATGAGGGGGCACAGCTGGGAATATTACTGTGAGGCGGCACAGCTGGGCATATTACTGTGAGGGGGCACAGCTGGGCATATTACTGTGAGGGGGCACAGCTGGGCATATTACAGTAAGGGGGCACATAACTGGGTATTGCTAGTCTCAGAGGACACATATCAGGACATAACTACTGTGTGGTGGCATAAAGGGGGAATAATTACCATGAGGGGAGTGGGTGGGATTAGGCGTTAAGCTATGTTGTGGGCGGAGTTGAAGGCGTGGCCTAGTGCACATAGTGTCCCTCTTTTCAATAGTTGGGAGGTATGCTTTTTAGACAGATTCTAGACGCAATAGGATAATGGAGTATAGACGGCTCTACTTGTTCCTCAGAGTGCTAGAGGTGCAGGGGCTGCCATGTTCTGACTCACCCAGTCAGTTTGATAAAGTATGGAAAGTAAAGAAGTTAGCAGGCCACTCTTATTTGGGGTCCAAGAAATGTCTTTATTGTTTGGGGATACTTTAGCAATAAGTTGATTATAATTTAGGCATATAAAATATAGGGGTGGTATTAGAAAGTGTTGGTGAAAATTGGGGGGGGGGGGGTTCGTTTTAGGATAGTTGTGGTAAGGATGATCTGTTGTGAGTCTTATCCCTTTGAAAATTGTTAGGTGTTGGGTAAGGTATAAGGGATGGCTTGTACGTAGAGTGAATAAAGGAAAAAAACGTAAAGTGTTCATAAAAGTAGAAAAAAAGTCATTCAGTTTCCATAAAAAATTGCATGTGTAATCTCAATAATAAAACTATCCAGGTAGTGGCAATATAAAATAATAAGGGTATAAAATATAATCTGGGAAAGGTAAAATGGTCACCAGTATAGTCACTTCTAATGAGGTATATTGTAAATCGCAATTCAGGCTTGTAAACGTGACCAGTTTTGTGATTTTGCAAGAGGGTAGTGGGGTGCTCTTTAGCCTCGGCGCGGCGTCCCGCACTGTCTCAGAGTTCACTTACCCACCGCTCTGGGATGTTGCCTGGATGGGTCCTGTGCATCTCGCGGTCTTTTGGTGCGCTGGACGGCGTCCCTCGTGGCTCTTGTGTTTCGTGCGCGCGCTTTTTCCGTGACGTTCTATAGAGGTTGTGTGGTCACGTGATCGCGATCTTTAGTCTTGCCGCTGATATAATGTTCAAATGGAGCGCTTTGTATGGAATTGATTCTTCCGATTTTTAATAGCTTTCGCTTGGAAAATAGTATCCTCCACAGGCTTAAACGCGTTTCGGGACTTGGCCCTTCATCAGTAAGCAGAGGATTACTACTGTTTGGGGGGTATTTTATTATGTGATGGTAATTGACTAATTGATTATGCTAATTGTTAATTGGTTGACGTTAACTCTTTAGAGTAGGAGACGATGTAGGAGAAGACAGTCTTCTGGTGTATATATATAGTGTAAATAGATGCGAAGGCTCAATGGTTAAGAGACCTCTCTAATATTTTTGGTATAGTTTAATTTTGTGAATACCATGTACAAGGTATATATTGGAATGTTATGTTTGTAGAGAGATCCTGCAACAAGTAGAAATGTGACATTCGCAGAGAGATTTTCAAATATATGCACCGGTCCGTAAGTCAAAAGACCCGGTGGATATGGGATCTCGCCAAAGTATCCGGTGACACACTTGTCCCATGATGCTTCAAGAGGACGTCACCATAGCTTTAGTTATTCAATTATGGGAGGTGTCTTCATGGTTCCACCGGTTGGTGAATCAAAAGATTCGGTGGTTGAGAGACCTCTCTGATATTTAAAAAAAATGTTGTTGTATTCTAGTCTGTGAATGCCATGTAGACAGGCATACTAAGATGTAATAACCACAGGGAGATTTTCCAATGTGCACACTGGTCCGTAAGTCAAAAGACCCAGTGAGTATGGGGTCTCCCTGAGTGTTTGGTAATATATCTGTTCTATGGTGTTTCAAGAAGGTGTCACCGCAGTTTAGCTGCTCCATTGGATAAAGGACCTCTCTGATCTTATCCTATCCGCGGATACTCTAAATCGCCCTGGTGTCCCCTTGGCATACGGCCGCCCCTCCAAAACATCTGCTGAAAAAACATACACATAAAAAAACAATCTATCACCACAAGATGTATAAAATATCAAGAGGACCCCATAACCACTGGGTCACAGAAAAAGCGCGCGCACGAAACACAAGAGCCACGAGGGACGCCGTCCAGCGCACCAAAAGACCGCGAGACGCACAGGACCCATAAGGGCAACATCCCAGAGCGGTGGGTAAGTGAACTCTAAGCCAGAGACAGTGCGGGACGCCGCGCCGAGGCTAAAGAGCACCCCACTCCCCTCTTGCAAAATCACAAAACTGGTCACGTTTACAAGACTGAATTGCGATTTACAATATACCTCATTAGAAGTGACTATACTGGTGACCATTTTACCTTTCCCAGATTATATTTTATACCCTTATTATTTTATATTGCCACTACCTGGATAGTTTTATTATTGAGATTACACATGCAATTTTTTATGGAAACTGAATGACTTTTTTTTCTACTTTTATGAACACTTTACGTTTTTTTCCTTTATTCACTCTACGTACAAGCCATCCCTTATACCTTACCCAACACCTACCAATTTTCAAAGGGATAAGACTCACAACAGATCATCCTTACCACAACTATCCTAAAACAACCCCCCCCCCCCCCCCCAATTTTCACCAACACTTACTTACACCACCCCTATATTTTATATACCTAAATTATAATCAACTTATTGCTAAAGTATCCTCAAACAATAAAGACATTTCTTGGACCCCAAATAAGAGTGGCCTGCTAACTTCTTTACTTTCCAGATTCTAGACGCAGACACGTTAGTAAATCACGGTCAAGGTGTCTCTCTGCTTCTCTCTCCCTGTCTGATCTGGTGGTCTTACCACATCAAAGATGGCGGCGGCTGGACGTATGCCAGTAGTTCACAGTAAGGAGCACTTCCGGCGCACGGCGCGACGTCATTGTCTCTTGTTTTGCAGCCTCTTCTCTAGCGGGATGTTCTCAGGTCAGCCGCCCGGTCCTCCGCCGCCTATGCAGCCTGGAGCCGGCCTCATGTCTACTCCTCCCGGGGCCAAGAACCCCAACGGCACCCTGGTGGACGAGCTGGAGTCCTCCTTTGAGGTATTGTATGGCGGGGGGCTGTACACAGCACGGACAGGCTGCAAATGGAGGCTCTCTAGCTGCTGGACAACTACAACCCCCAGCGTGCCATCATAGCAGCAGGCTGGGAGTTGCAGTTTCCAGCCATGTGGAGAAGGGGTGCAAGGGGTTCCAGCAATTGTAGAACTACAACTCCCAGCAGGTGCAGAATACGTGTTCCAGTGTTTCTATTCAGTGCATGCTCGTCCAGATGTGCAGTTAGAGCCCACAGTCATATGGGGGAACCCCACCACCTATTCTAGACCCTCTTCTATTTTCATGGGTGGAGAGACACATCAGAGCCCTATGTGGGGGAGGGGGCTGCAGTATGGATATGGGGCTACTAGGACCCTGAGTGTGCTTGACATGATTATTACCTTCTAGTCTGCTGTATCCATCCACTGACAGTAAGCAGAGTTCTTAAACGTGGTGTAGAACACACTTTGAGTAGGAAAAGGTTCCAGGGCTTTCTTCAGAACGTGACGGTCAGAGGGTCCAGGCGCCCCCCCCCCCCAAATCCTTTTATGCAGGGCGTTTTCTAAATGGCTGAGCTGTGACATCTGTATTTGAAGGTCTCCCGCTGACGTATAATGGGGTTCACCAGATTTACTTAAAGGGTTGACCCATTGCGGCAAGTCATCCGCCATCCACGTTTGAACAGAGTTGTAGACACATTATTGTCCGCCACTCCATTTTAGTCTATGGGGCTGCAGAGTACAGGATGGGCAGCATGTGTGACCACTGCTCCGTTCACACATCGGTGAGAGGGTGCACCCCCTGCGCTGTCAGCTCCTGGTACTTGTAGTGCAGGGATCTATGACTCCAGACCTCCACCATTGCCTGTGTCTTCAGTAGAGATCTCCTCCCTCTAGTTGTGCTGTAGACTTTCAGACACCCGTGTTTCTGCCTCTCTTCTCCAAGGCTCCTCCTCAGATGTTACTGTTGGGGCTAGTAGTAGTATCTCACATATCAGTCAGCGGGTCGGGGGGATAGCTCGGTCCAGAGAAGAGGTTGTCTAGTTTGGCCCATGTCATCCAGCTGATAATTCACTGTGGTTTTCTTCTCTATTCCAGGCTTGCTTTGCTTCTCTTGTGAGCCAGGACTATGTGAACGGCACAGACCAGGAGGAAATCCGCACTGGTAACGTATACCTGATGGAAGTGTTGTCTGCTGTTTAAAGGGAACCTGTCAGGTTGAACATGGCGTCTGAGCTGCATGGTATAGAGCAGGAGGAACGGAGCAGACGGATATATAGTCTTATGGGAAAATATTCAGTAGAACCTGTAATTTATACGTTTATATTCCTGCTCATTCTGAGCTTTAAATTCCAGGAGGTGGGCCCATCAGTGATTGACAGCTCTCTCTGTATACACAGTCATAGAGGGAAGGCTGTCAATCACTGATAGGACCGCCCCCTGGACTTCAGACCTCAGAGCAGGAATATAAACGTATAAATTACTGGTTCTACTGAATATTTTCCCATAAAACTATATATCAATCTGCTCCGCTCCTCCTGTTTTATAACATGCAGCTCAGACGCCATCTTTAACGTGACAGGTTCTCTTTAACCCCTTAAGGACCCGTGACGTACATGCACATCATATCTGGATGTGACTTAAGGTCCAGTGACGTACATGCACGTCATGCTGATCGGGAGGCGCAGTCACTGACAGCCGTGTCCCTGCTGCATACGCCGGCATCGGTGAAAACACCGCTACCGATGCCGGCGCATTAACCAGACCCCTGGATCTCACAGGCAGAAAGCTGTAAATTGATTACATTCAGTAATACACTTACAGCCAATGCATTCCAATACAGATATACAGTATTGTAATGCATTGTAAAGGGGATCAGACCCCCAGAAGTTGAAGTCCCAGAGTGGGATTAAAAAAATATAACGTTTCAAGTAAAAAAAAAAAAAAACACACCCCTTTTCCAAAATAAAACGGATAAAATTGTAAAAAAAAAATGGCCTAACCCCTCAGATGAACACCGTCAAAAAAATAAAATAAAAACTGTGCTAAAACCTTACATCACTAAAAGTGCAACACCAAGCGATCAAAAAGGCGTATGTCCCCCAAAATAGTACCAATCTAACCGTCACCTCATCCCGCAAAAAAAATGAGCCCCTAAATAGGGTTGGGCGATATCAAAAATATTGCCACGATAACGATATTAAGAAATTTATCGCGATAACGATATATATCACGATAAATGCCCATTTAGAAGAAAAAAAACACTTGGAGACATTATACTGTATGGGGGCCACAAGGAGACGTTATACTGTATGGGGGCAGCTACAGGGAGAATTTATACTGTATGGGGGCAGCCACAAGGAGATATTATAATGTATGGGGGCAGATGCAAGGAGACGTTATAATGTATGGGGGCCACAAGGAGACAATATACTGTATGGGGGCAGATGCAAGGAGACGTTATACTGTATGGGGGCAGATGCAAGGAGACATTATAATGTATGGGGGCAGATGCAAGGAGACGTTATAATGTATGGGGGCAGATGCAAGGAGACATTATAATGTATGGGGGCAGATGCAAGGAGACATTATACTGTATGGGGGCAGATGCAAGGAGACATTATACTGTATGGGGGCAGCTACAAGGAGACGTTATACTGTATGGGGGCAGCTACAAGGAGATGTTATACTGTATGGGGGCAGCCACAAGGAGACGTTATACTGTATGGGGGCAGCCACAAGGAGACGTTATACTGTATGGGGGCAGCGCAAGGAGACGTTATACTGTATGGGGGCAGCGCAAGGAGACGTTATACTGTATGGGGCAGATGCAAGGAGACGTTATACTGTATGGGGGCAGATACAAGGAGATGTTATACTGTATGAGGGCAGATGAAAGGAGACGTTATACTGTATGAGGGCAGATGAAAGGAGACGTTATACTGTATGGGGGCAGATGCAAGGAGACGTTATACTGTATGGGGCAGATGCAAGGAGACGTTATACTGTATGGGGGCAGATGCAAGGAGATGTTATACTGTATGGGGGCAGATGAAAGGAGACGTTATACTGTATGGGGGCAGATGCAAGGAGACGTTATACTGTATGGGGCAGATGCAAGGAGACGTTATACTGTATGGGGGCAGATGCAAGGAGATGTTATACTGTATGGGGGAGATGCAAGGAGATGTTATACTGTATGGGGGCACAAGGAGACGTTATACTGTATGGGGGCAGATGCAAGGAGACGTTATACTGTATGGGGGCAGATGCAAGGAGATGTTATACTGTATGGGGCAGATGCAAGGAGATGTTATACTGTATGGGGGCAGCCACAAGGATACATTATACTGAATGGGGGCAGATGCATGAAGACGTTATACTGTATGGGAGCAGTCATAAGGTGACATTATAACCCCTTTCCCAAATCAGTATAATGTCTCCTTGTCGCCCCATACAGTATACAGTAATGTCTCCTTATTGCTCCAGTATAGGGGCCACAGGGAGACATTATAGTGGGGGGCTTCTACTGCTGGGGCTACTGACAGGTATATTCCCCATCACCTTCTAGTGTGTAGAGAAGCTCTGTGCAGGGGCTACAGCTGGGGCCTAGGAGGAGAGGGCCACTATCTTTTACCTGCTTCTCCCTCCTTGGACAGTGGCAGGCCAGGATCTGGAGAACTCCCTGAGAGAAACCTGCATGGCCTTCCTCACTTGCTGCTGTCCCGGCACTTCCTGCCTTTGGTGGTGGGCGGGGCTAGGAGCCAGGGGGCAGCGGCTGCTGCGGGGGGAACTTCATGTGCCGATCCCCAGGGTCTCCAGTCTCCAATGCCCCCAGCTTTCCCTTCTATGGACTCCAGGATGCAGTATGTAAGGGGCCACTCTGTGCCCGCAGTTCCCGGGCTTTGTGTCAGTTCGGGGGCGGAGTCATGGCAAGTAGGAGAAAGCAGGAGGCAGCCGCTGCGGGGACCAACATTTCCTTTGTGCAGGCGCAGTATATGGACGTTTTAGGAGCGGTCGGCACACTTGCGACCGCTCCTATGACGTCATTAAATACCGCGGTTATTAGGAAACTGTGATATCGCCATATCGCAGTTTCTTAATACCGCGGTATATCGCAGACACCGGTATATTGCCCAACCCTACCCCTAAAGAAGACGCCCACAAAGGAAATAAAAACACTTTGGCATTCAGAACATGGAGACACTAAAAAATTATTATTTTTTTTTTCCAAAATGCTTTAGAACTAAAACTGAAACAAACAACCATAAAAATTAGTCGTATTTGGTCTTGTCGCTTCCGTAACAACCTGCTCTATAAAATAGCACATGATCTAACCTGTTAGATGAACATTGTAAAAAACAAAAAATAAAAACTGTACCAAAACAGCTATTTTTTGTTACCTTGCTTCACAAAAAGTGTAATATAGAGCAACCAAAAATCATATGTACCCTAAAATAGTACCAACAAAACTGCCACCTTATCCCGTAGTTTCCAAAATGGGGTCATTTTTGTTGAAGTTTCTACTCTAGGGGTGCATCGGGGGGGGGCTTCAAATGTGACATAGCAGTGAAATCTGCCCTCCAAAAACCATATGGCATTCCTTTCCTTCTGCGCCCTGCCGTGTGCCTGTGCAGCAGTTTACGACCACATATGGGGTGTTTCTGTAAACTTCCGAATCAGGGCAATAAATATTGAGTTTTGTTTGGCTGTTACTGGAAAAAAAAATATGGATTAAAATGAAAAATCTGCCAAAAAGTTAAATTCTGAAACTTCATCTACATTTTTCTTTAATTCTTGTGGAACACCTAAAGGGTTAACAATGTTTGTAAAATCAGTTTTGAATACCTTGAGGGGTGTACTTTCTAGAATGGGGTCATTTTTGGGTGGTTTCTATTATGTAAGCCCCACAAAGTGACTTAAGACCTGAACTGGTTCTTAAAAAGTGGGTTTTGGAAATTTTCTGAAAAATTTCTAAATTTGCTTCTAAACTTCTAAGCCTTCTAACGTAAGTAAAATGGCATCCACAAAATCATCCAAACATGAAGTAGACATATGGGGAATGTAAAGAAATAACTATTATATGAGGAATTACTATCTGTTTTAAAAGCAGAGAAATTGAAATTTGGAAAGTTGCTAATTTTTCAAAAAAAATTTTTTGTAAATTTTTTTTTTTTCTAAATAAAAATGAAAAATATTGACTGAAATTTATCACTGTCATGAAGTACAATGTGTCACGTGAAAACAATCTCAGAATGGCTTGGATAAGTAAAAGCGTTCCAAAGGTATTACCACATAAAGTGGCACACGTCAAATTTCCAAAAAATAGCCTGGTCCTTAAGGTGAAAAATGGCAGGGTACTGAAGGGGTTAAAGAGGTTTTCCCACCTGATATTTTTATCAGCTATCCAGAGGATAGATTATTAAAATCGTTTTTCTGAGATTTTATTATTGGTGACCTATGCTCTGGATAGGTTATCAGTATGTGATCAGTGGGGGTCCAACACCTGGGACCCCCGCCGATCAGCTGTTTTAGAAGCCACTGGCGCTCGCAGTAGCACCGTGGCCTTCTCCCAGCTCACCAAGCACAGCGCTGTACATAGTATAATGGCTGTGCTTGGTATTGTGCTCAGCCCCATTCCCTTCCATGGGGCTGAGCTGCGCCTAGGTCAGGGGTGCACAACCTTTTCTGGTTGGGGGCCACATTGTCAGCCTGAACCGATTCCAAGGGCCGAAAATAAAACTTTAAGGGGTATTACCAACTGAAATACTGTATTTTTGGCATAATGAACATACAGTATATACCATAAATGTCTAATTACAGTTCTAGGACTCCCATCTAATAGGAGAATACATGAAAGATACATGTAAGAAGCCATAAGACATAGACCTACATGTCTTCTACCAGATGTTTGGGGGCCGCACAGAATGGTATCGAGGGCCGCATGTGGCCCCCGGGCCGCAGGTTGTGCACCCCTGGCCTAGGTCATGTGAATGATCAACGTCTTGTGTCTCGGCCTAGGGAAAGCAGGGAGAAGGCCAGGGCGCTACTGCGAGCATCACTGCCTTCTTCAGCTGCTGATCAGTGGGGGTCCCAGACACAAACGGTCAGATGATAGGTCATCAGTATTAACATCTTGGGAAAACCCCTTTAACCCCTGACACTTTGCTAAATCCACTAGACACCAGGGAATATTAGAGGAGCCGCCCGCAACCACCCCCCCTGCACCCCTGCAGCCAAAATATGATTGGGGGCTGCAGGGGGGGTTTAAAATTAACACTTTGGGGGCATTAACTCTCTGATCCCCGCGGTCACAGACCTGCGGTTTGCAGCGATCGCCGATATGGGGGGGGGGGGTCACAGGACCCCCCTGGGCATTGTAACAAGGTACCTGCTGACGATGAGGAACGGGGGACATAGGACTTTTCTTGTGGAGTACTCCTTTTATAATTTGTGGCATGGCTTCTTGATAAAGGTAAAAAAAAAATAAACTGTATATCTCCAGCCCAGAGGAAGGGGTGCAGACTGTTGAGAGATGTGCAGTATCAATAAGAGGGGTCATGTTCCGTTATGACAGGGGGCTGGTATTAGGTTAAATGGGCTTCAGGTTGTGTGTGTTCAGGCTGTCTATCTGTATGTGTCTTAGAAGTAAATTGGTAGCAGGTATTTAAGATATTCCCTGTCTCCTCCTCAGGCGTGGAACAGTGTATTCAGAAGTTCCTGGACGTGGCCAGACAGACCGAATGTTTCTTCCTACAGAAGAGACTACAGCTCTCTGTCCAAAAGCCGGAGCAGGTTATTAAAGAGGTAACTATCTGATGGACGCAAGTCACTGAAAGTGAGGTCACTTACACAGAGGAGCAGGATCTCCTTACAGGAAGCCGGCTTGACTTAAGGAAGACCCCACTGACTAGCACAATGAATGCAGCAGTCCCTTGTTTCTTAGCATGATTGCTCGGCTGTTACAGGCAGCCATGCCTAGTTTTAAGGCTCTGACGTATTCGAGTGAATGGGAGTGAGCAGTAACGTCACTTGCATCAATGTAACACTAAATAGAGAACTCACAGACTTACCCCTCAGACCCGGCAGAAAGTATAAAACCGTTTTGCTTGGTTTAACATTTTAGTTTGGGAGTTCTTACTGAAGTGAGTTTTGCACTGGTTCACCCCTGACCTTTGTCAAAGCTGCTCTTTTAGCCAAAACGATAATTTTAAAAAATGATTTTGTTTTAAATAAAATAAACGTATGCATGGTGCCTGAAACTGGCACATGTGCAGTGTGGGTCACTGGAGGCTGCTGATGGACGGGCCTATTCACTGCAGCTCCATCAGCAGCCATGTTCCAGACGGGAGCATATGACGACATCAGGGCATATTCCAATATGAAGTCGGAGAAAATAATGCACTATAGTAATAGATGCAAACATACCATATGGACTAAGCCCTCACTCTAATGATAAGATCTGAGACTCTCAGCTAATATATTTTGATCAAAACACATCTGTGCCCACCTACCCAGCGCCAAGTTGGTCTCAGTCCAGCAGGTCCTACGCTATACCTACCTATGCCGTTATGCATTTATGTTCAGGAGCGCAGACCCTGCACATATAGTGTGCTGCTCCTAGTTACCTCTGTGTGCATCAGCAACCAATCAGAGGAGGAGCGCACACAGCTATATGTACCACCTAATCAAGGCCGTCTATTAGATAGGTGGGGCAAAAGTGCACATGAATGCTACTACCAGGATAGAAGCACATTTACACCTGAAGGTGCCACTCCTTCAAGACGTGTCAAACAAAAATAACGGCATAGGTAGGCATAGCGTAGGACCTGCCTGACCTAAGCCCACCATGGCACTGGATAGGTGGGCACAGATGTGTTTTGATCAAAATATATTGGCTGAGAGTCTCAGATTTTATCATTAGTGTGAGGGCTTAGCCCATATGTTATGTTTGCATCTATTACTATAGTGCATTATTTTTTGTGACTTTATAAATGTAGCAATGCACATCCGCATATTTACTATCCTATCGTGCAGGATGTTCTGTATTCTTTTTTTTTTTTTTTCCATGATTCATATTCCAATATGAAATCATATAAGTAAGTGGTTTACAGCACCTTTTTGGAAAAATTGTGGCCAACCCCTTTAAATGAATGTTACTCTGTATACGTGGATTTAGTCTAGGGCGACATGTCGTACAACTACATTGCGACATGTGTCACACAACATTTTTTTTTTTTTTCAACGATAAGTCAATGGTGTTGCGCTGCGACATGATAGTCGCACAAAATTCCAACTTTATCATTATAAAAATTGTCGTGCGACAAGAAGCCGTGTAGCCCTAGCCTTGGTTGGGCTGCACTGATCGGGAAATGATACTAACTTGAATCGCAGTACATGTTACCAAGCTACCATGCAAAATTGACATCATCCTCATGAAAACGCTGATCTTCTCCAGAAGTTAGCCTGCTTATCACCATGGTTTGCTTTGTAGCCACCACTGGGTAACATGGACTCGCCTCTCATTTCTTCCTTTTGCTTCTGACAGGATGTGACAGAACTGAGGATCGAGCTGCAGAGGAAGGAAGCGCTCATACAGAAGCACCTGACCAAACTGCGGAGCTGGCAGCAGGTTCTAGAGGAGATTAATGGTCAGCATAAGAAGCCCAGCGAGATGGCACAAGGACCTCTTGCGTTTTTGGAGCAAGCCTCTGCCAATATCCCTGCTCCAATGAAGCAGACGTGACCTGGCTGCCTCAGGGACTTCTTGCAAAGAATATTCCTTGATTTTTGTACTATATTTTGTAAAGTAGAATCATTTCTTTGAACTGGTGACTTTTTATGCCACAGTTTAATAAAAAATACTTCTAAGGCCTCATTCACATGACTGTATCTTTCTTCTGAGTCAAATCAACATTTGGATTGTATGCAAACGTATTCATTCCTGTGGAGCTGCATAAGATACCGAGAGTGCGCGGATGTCATCCATGTGCTGTCTGCGTCCGTTTGTCCATCCAGCAAATTATAAAACGTGCCCTACGCTTGTCCTTTTTTTTCTGGACAAGAATAGGTATTTTTGTTCCCATTCATTGTCAATTGGGACAAAACTTAACTGAACTGACCGTAATGCTCCAGAATGCATTCTATTCTGTTTGGTTGTGTTCTCATACCAGACACAAAACTACTGCAGGCAGCGTTTTTGTGTGTGTCATGGGATACTGGGCAAGACAGATCGGGTATGAAACACAATGTAAGTCAATGGTGCCGGATCAGTTTTCTCGGACATGGAAAAAAACGGATCCGTTGCCCATTGACTTACAGTGGTTTCAGCCATCTTGTTAATTTTAGAGATAATACAACCAGATCCGTTCAGAACAGATGCAGCCGGTTATATTATCTCCAGCAAAAACGGTTCCAGCAAAAATGCAGATGTCAAAGTAGCCTAAGCTGCAAGAATTCAATTGCTATTCTACAAAAAGGAGGAAATTGAAGTGATTTTTGCCAAATAGTAAAAAGTTGTATGCCTCTCAGTAAAGCTACATTTTTACCTTGCATTGGGGTAATTAAATGAGCAGAAAGCGTATCCTGTCGTGGAGCCTCTTCCCCCTCTACCTTTTCCTCTCCTGAAGGTGTTCCTGGGTTTATTTCTCTGGGATCTACTTGATTGTTCACGGTCGCTATCTGAGATATCCGTTTCAGTGGTGGATACCTCAGAGGCGATTTCCTTACTGACAGTTTTATCCTTTAGGACACAGTAGCCTTTATTCTCCTTGAATTCTGCCAAATCCCTGTTGAATTGTCTGTGTTTTCTCTCGTAAATAAAATTAAAACGTCTCCACTAAGGTTTGCAATTGCTTCTCCTTAATTACAAAGTCAGGATCTGACGAAAAAGACTTTGTAATCTCGATTTGGGATTTCAGCTTCTCACTCAGGGCTGCCAAACAGTTCCTCTTCTCCTCTAATAATAGCTTCATGAACTGTCGCGAGCTACTGGTGGCAAGCTGTTCCCAACGAGTAGTGAAACCTGTGCTCCTTTGTTTTAGGACGGGAATTAAGGAGATCCTTAATTAAATGAGCAGGCATTAATTTTCACTGATAAAACAAATTTGATGTTAAAGGATGGACACCTTTTGTTGTAAAAAAAAAAATTTTTTTAAAGTAATTTAATATTATGTGGAGAAAATCATTTCTCTAATTGGTTGTATTTATCTTTATTCATTTTTGTTCTACAGCCAAGAACCAAGTGGGTCTGAGGCAAAAAAAAAGTGAAAAAAATAAATAAATAAATACTTCCTATATTCACACATATAATTGGTTAAAAATGTAAAAAATAAAAAGCGCTAAACATATTTTGTTTTGTATCACCGCGTCCGTAGCGATCTTATCTATAAAATGATCATGTTACTTTTCCTGCACGGTGAACAGTGTAAAAAATTTTTTTTTTTTTAAACTGTGCCAAAACGCCATTTTTATCACCTTACATAAAAAAGTATAACAACAAGCAATCAAAAAGTCATATGTGCCCCAATATGGTACCAATCAAACCATCATCTCATCCCTCAAAAAATGAGATCCTCCCGAAGACAATCGCCCAAAAAAAAAAAAAAATGGCTTTCATAAAATGGAGACACAAAAGCATTTTTTTTTTTTTTTAATGCTTTTATATTTAAAACCAAAATAAAATAAAAAAATGCCCATACTGGGTATCCCCACATCTGTAACAACCTGCTCTATAAAAATAACACATGATCCCACCCGTCTTGAAAACGCCATAAATAAAATAAAAACTGTCAAAAAAGCCATATTTTATCACCATACATTATAAAAGTGTAATTCTAAGCAATTAAAAAGTCATGTGCCCCAATATTGTACCAATCAAACAGTCACCTCATCCCGGAAAAAATAAAACCCTACCTAAGACAATCGCCCAAAAAATGAAAAAATATGGCTTTCAGTAAATGGAGACACAAAAACATGATTTTTAAAAAAAAAATACTTTTATTGTGCAAAACCAAATTAAAATAAAAAAAAATAGACAATAGGTATTGCGTCGTCTAACTAACTCTGGCAAAAGATTTACATACCGCAGGAGTAATATACAGGGTGGGCCATTTATATGGATACACCTTAATAAAATGGGAATGGTTGGTGATATTAACTTACTGTTTGTGGCACATTAGTATATGTGAGGGGGGAAACTTTTCAAGATGGGTGTTGACCATGGCGGCCATTTTGAAGTCGGCCATTTTGAATCCAACTTTTGTTTTTTCAATAAGAAGAGGTGTGCTTGGTTTAAACGTAACTTTATTCTTTCATGAGTTATTTACAAGTTTCTCTTTGTTTACAGCCATTGACATGTCGCCGAGGTTAACACGTAAGGAGCGGATAGAAATTGTGTTGATGTCTGGTGAACGCAGTAACCGGGTCATTGCAGCAGATTTCAATTGAAGACACCCTACAAGACCACCCATCTCCCATGCTACAGTTAGCAAACTGCTTGTTAATTTTCACGAAACTGGTTCAGTGTTAGATTTCATGCGTCCACGTTTTGGCAAATCTGTCACTAATGAAGAAACATCGGTGGCTGTCCTAGCTTCATTCAGCAAGAGCCCACAGCGTAGCACTCGCCGCATGTCACCGGAGAGTGGCATTAGTCGAACATCCCTTCGGCGGATATTAGCTATTCACAAATGGCACCCTTACAAACTCCAGCTACTGCAGCATCTCAACGAGGATGACCCAGATTGGCGCACTGAATTTGCAGAATGGGCAAAACAAAAATTGGAACAGGACCCTCAGTTTACGCAGAAGATTTTGTTCAGTGATGAGGCAAACTTTTATGTGAATGGTGAAGTTAACAAACAAAACCACCGCTATTGGTCTGACACTAACCCACATTGGATAGATCCCTCCAAGACTGTTGGAACAAAAAAATTGATGGTATGGTGTGGTATATGGGGTACAAAGATAGTGGGGCCATTCTTCATCAATGGAAACCTCAAGGCCACTGGATATGCGAAATTGCTACATGATGATGTGTTTCCCTCTTTATGCACTGAAGCTGGCACGTTCCCTGAGTTTTTCCAGCAAGATGGTGCACCACCACATTATGGGTGTCAGGTCCGAGCATTCCTAGATGAACAGTTTCCTGGAAAGTGGATTGGTCATCGTGGGCCAGTTGAATGGCCCCCAAGGTCTCCCGATCTGACCCCCTTAGACTTTTATCTTTGGGGTCATCTGAAGGCAATTGTCTATGCTGTGAAGATACGAGATGTGCAGCACCTGAAACTACGGATACTGGAAGCCTGTGCTAGCATTTCTCCTGCGGTGTTGCTATCAGTGTGTGAAGAGTGGGAGAAGAGGGTTGCATTGACAATCCAACACAATGGGCAGCACATTGAACACATTTTATAAGTGGTCAGAAACTTGTAAATAACTCATGAAAGAATATAGTTAAAACCAAGCATAGGTTAAAACCAAGCACACCATTGTTTTTCTTGTGAAATTCCCAATAAGTTTGATGTGTCACATGACCCTCTTCCTATTGAAAAAACAAAAGTTGGATTCAAAATGGCCGACTTCAAAATGGCTGCCATGGTCACCACCCATCTTGAAAAGTTCCCCCCTCACATATACTAATGTGCCACAAACAGGAAGTTAATATCACCAACCATTGCCATTTTATTAAGGTGTATCCATATAAATGGCCCACCTGGTATATATATATTTACACACACAATGGCAGCACATCAGGCCAAATATCAATATGGAGATGCAGGCCAATGGATTTGGCAAAAAATCCAGGACGATGTAAACAAAAAAAAATAAATGGCAGCACTCTCACAAAAAATGAGTGAAAAGAAAAACACTTTATTTACCCCTGTGGTTACAACTAGGGATGGGCGAACTTGTGTTTTCAAGGTTCAGGTTATCTAAGAATTCTGTTATAGATTCCGCTACCACGGACCATAACTTATGGTCCATGATAGCGGAATCCATAACAGAATTCTTAGATAACCTGAACCTTGTACGTCGAACTTGAAACACTAAACAGAAATACAAGAGGGGGTCAGTCAGCACGTCCCTGTATGCAGGTGCACGTAGCTATGGCAAAATACACAAACACAAAAATGCAACAGCACTCAGCAACCAGCACTCTGCCCTGCCTCTATGCTAGAAGCTATCAGAGGTCGTTAGTGTACGTTTTGATCAAAAGGTAATAAGCCACTTGCACGCCAAGGCCGTCTCTATGAGTGGTCCTAATGCTAAATCCTACCTGTTATGGGCCATGACAGCCACATAAAATCCAGGGAGTGCGGGCCCAGCATACATGCTAGGATCCACCGTGCTTATTAACCCTTTCTGGTGCTATAACAGCCTCCATTAGATCCAGGGATGCAGGTACCAACATGCATGCTGAGCCCACTGTGTACTCTTCCTGGAGCCAGATGGCTACTAGCAGGCACCATGAATGCAAGTTTAGTTTTATACTCACTCTGATTAAAACCAGCCTATAAGGCAGACAAACTAGTCAGGTGTGCACGACTGAAAAGGAGGCTGCTACACCTCCAACATAGGGTACTTTTACACTTGCGGCAGGACGGATCCGGCAGGCTATTCAGCCTGCCGGATCCGTTCTGCCACAAGTGCCCATGCACTGCCGTGCTGCCGCTCCGTCCCTATTGACTATAATGGGGCGGGGGGCGGAGCTATGGCACAGCACGCCCGTGCACGGCTGGAGATCGCCGTAGCTCCGCCCCTGCCCCATTATAGTCAATGGGGACGGAGCGGCAGCATGGCAGTGCACGGGCACTTGTGGCAGGATGGATCCAGCAGGCTATTCAGCTGCCGCAAGTGCAAAAGTACCCTATGTTGAAACAGCCGATCAGCGGGGGTGCCGGGACTCGGACCCCTACCAATATGATAATGATGACTTATCCTGTGGATAGGTCATCAATATTATTTCCCGGATAACTCATTAAAGTGAGGTCAAAGTTTTCTAAAGTGCTTTACATGACGTGTTTGATGTGTCCACCATTGTGCTGGATGTACGTCGTGGTCAAACATTTAGTCCAGTCTTTATGAACCCGCTGTGGAGGCGCAGGTGATACTTCTTCACAGCGCTGTAGGAGTTGCCATTTCAGGTGAGTCATATTGCGTGTTTGAGCTAAACAATGGCTTTTCAGCCGCGAATCCTAGGAGCACGCAGTGGATCCTGACAGAACTCTGAATGTGTAAACATTGAGAAACTATGTGCAAATATATCAATGGACAGTACGAAGACCTGCCTATTGATACCTATGGCTGTACCCATGGGGGAGAGGAGGGGCATTCACCACTAGGTGATGGTTCATTTGTTTAACAAGTTCAAGAAGGATCTGGATGCCTTTCCTGACAGATATAATGTCAGGTGTGGTGGGTACTAGATTTCCAGAGATGGGACATTGATCCAGCGATGGTGTCACCCCCCCCCCCCCCAAGCACAACCCCCCCGCCCCCCGTCAGCGATCTGTGTGCTTAATCCCCCTCCCCCATGTCAGCTGTCTGTTTACTATCCAAGCCCTAATCCACGTTTATCGCTTGGGTTCAAATTATAGCACCCCAACAGACCCCCCACCCCAACCCCTGGAGATCTGTCTTCTGTCTGCTTAGCGGGCCCCCCCCCCCCACACATATTTGCATACATATTATATTCTGTGCTATCCAGAATACAGCACCACACACCTTACATCCACTAACTTCTCTGATGCAGACCTTCTCATCTTCTCCTTTCAGATCAGACCGCCATGATGATTTTTCACCCATCTCTCGTCTCTGTAGTTTGACAAAAGCCTGTGTACAGAGGGGGGCACTTACCATTGGAGGCCTCCCGATTTTGACCTTTTACCTGTTTCCTCTCCCACTGGACCAGGGCGCTTAGTGATTATACCTAGTTGCCCACTGGCATCCTTATAATCCACTTTCCCTTTTGGGCCATATACTGGTTGACGGGGTGAGCACCATAACACACTACGTTTGTGGCTCACCTGGTGCTTCTTTTGATCGTTCCCTCAGTGTATTTGAGTATCGATCTCAGTATATCTATACAAGCCCTCTTTTTCTAGACCCATTTTGTCCATTACTCCCCTGATGATTCTTTAGGCACGAATGAAACGTGGCACGTCGGGAGACATCTATTATACATGGGAGCTCTCTTCCGCTCTAGGGCTTAACTAGGGACTCCAGCTGGTCTAGGGACAGGTATCCGGATGGGGTCGCCCCTTTTGGGGCGGGTAGCTCTGTATAGGTAGGTAGGGTGTCTGATAGCCCCCGCCCCCTCCCCCTCCATAGGGTGATATCTAGCTCCCATCTACCTCCTGCTATACAGAGTCCCTTTTATCCTGTTCATCCGATGTACTGGATCCAACAGCAACCAACTGAGACCTGACCTCATCCACCCATCGTGTGGTTTTCATAGTGGCTATCTCATCGATCCACCTCCTCCTCTCTGACTGACCACATCGAGGATCCGGTGAGCATGTTCCATGGTATCAACTTGGTTACATCACAGTTGATATGTTTCTATGTTACATTGCATGTCTCGGTGGTCTGTTGACTGTCCGAGCTCTTTGAGCCTGGTGTTTGGCCAAGGGCCCAGTAGTTTTGCTTTCACCTTATTGGTGTAGTTTTTTTTCACTTACTACTTTGCGCATATTTTATACACTAAAGCATTAAATGTTACGTTTTAGTCTTATCATTCCCCCTCTATTCCCCTTCAGGGATTAGTATTCATTGTTTCTATTTGGGAGGAAATAGGCTGGGGACAGCACGTTAACCCCGCCATCTGTGTGTTTTGTAGTTTGACAAAAGACATCTTAGGTTCCTACTTTTCCATCATCCTCCCACCTTCTTAACAACTCACCTGCCACCTTCAATAATGATAATAATGTACACTAATTCAAAAGTGCTCCCATTCTGTGTGCCAGGGCAAAAAAAGTGCCGCCAGTTGAGCTAATTTCCTCATAATGTGTGCATAAGATACCCCTATATACGGTAATACCCCTAGTAAATGCCCACATAGTGCTCCTCTCCTCTTCCCCATAGTGCCCCCATAATGTGCCAGTATAAGATTCCCCCATAGTGTCCCCCAGAATGTGCCAGTATTAAATGCCCCTTCTTAGTAGTGAAAGCGTTAACAGCCATGAGGACTAGATATAGAATGTATATAAGACAATTGTATAACTTTTCATTATCCAGCGAATTTGCTGAAAGTAGAATACCCATTTTAACAGCTGACTCAGAGCTTATCCTATAAAAATTATTCATCAGTAATCTTTAGGATGAGTGATAAATATCTGATTTCGGGGGATCCAGCTTCCGCGAATCATTCCTGCAGCCTTCATTGCAGTAGTTCGCGCACCGCGCATGCGCACACTTAAGGCCTCTTGCACACGGGCGTCATGTTTGACGCCCGGATAAGAGGCAGGTGCGTTGCGGGAATCGCCGCGATTTTTCCGCGCGTGTGCTAACGTTTGTAGTGCGTTGAGCACGCGCGTGAAAAAATCCGCATGCTTGGTACCCAGACCCGAAGTCAGACTTCATCACTGAAGTCTGGTTTCGGGATGAGTATTCTGTATGTGTAATTATTTTCCTTTATAACATAGTTATAAGGGAAAATAATCGCATTCTAATTACAGAATGCAATGTTCCCCGGGCTTTAAAGGGTTAAAAATAATAAAGAGTGAACTTACCTTCTCCCATTGTACGCGCAGAGCCCCAGAACGTCTTCTCTCTTGATAGTTTTGATGCTTGAGGACCTGTGGTGACGTCACAGGGTCACATGGTCCAATCATAGAAGCATTTGAGTGGACCATGTGACCCATGTGATCCTGTGACATCACGGCAGGTCCTTCATCCAACGGATGAAGGACCTGCCGTGATGTCACAGGATCACATGGGTCACATGGTCCACTCAAATGCTTCTATGATTGGACCATGTGACCCTGTGACGTCACCACAGGTCCTCAAGCATCAAAACTATCAAGAGAGAAGACGTTCTGGGGCTCTGCGCTACAATGGGAGAAGGTAAGTTCACTCTTTATTATTTTTAACCCTTTAAAGCCCGGGAACATTGCATTCTGTAATTAGAATGCGATTATTTTCCTTATAACTATGTTATAAAGGAAAATAATAACGATCGGGTCCCCATCCCGATCGTATCCTAGCAACCATGCGGGAAAATCGCAACGCATCCGCACATGATTGCGGATGCTTGCGATTTTCCCGCATCCCCATTCACTTCTATGGGGCCTGCGTTGCGTGAAAATCGCAGAATATAGAACATGCTGCGATTTTCACGCAACGCAAAAGTGATGCGTGAAAATCACCGCTCATGTGCACAGCCCCATAGAACTGAATGGGTCAGGATTCAGTGCGGGTGCAATGCGTCCTCCTCACGCATTGCACCCGCGCGGAAAACTCGCCCGTGTGAAAGGGGCCTAAGGGTACAGAGACTTCTTAAAGTGACAGTCATCTCCATTAAAATATAGCTCCCCCCAGCACTCATTAATCTATACCCTCGCGGGCTCGCTTCGCTCGCCACGCATCGGGCTCGGCATTTATTAAAACTAACTCCATGCCGCCATTGATAGTAAAGAAGGAAATGGATGGTAAAGAAAGAAATGGATAATCTCTTTCTTTTCCATCCATTTCCTTCTTTACTATCAATGGCGGCATAGAGTCAGTTTTACTAAAGGCCGAGCGCAGCGAGGCCGAGCCCAATGCCTGGCGAGTGAAGCGAGCCCGCGAGGGTACAGATTAATGTAGATGCTGTATTTTACTGACTGATGACTGTCACTTTAAGACGTCTCCATACACACAATTCTGCGCACGCGCGGTGCGCGAAGTACTTCAATGGAGGCTGCAGGGATGATTCGTGGAAGTGCGCTTGCGCAGCGCACCACGTGACTTCCGCTATAGACTTTCGGCAATCTATAGAGATCTGGCAGAACACCGGCAATGCCCCCATAGTGTCCCCCATGTGCCAGGCATTGCCCCATAGTGTCCCCCATGTGCCAGGCAATGCCCCCATAGTGTCCCCCATGTGCCAGCCATTGCCTCATAGTGTTTCCCATGTGCCAGCCATTGCCCCACGTGCTGGGTCTCGCTGAAGAGACCTCGAGCATTCATGCTGCAATTTTTATTTTGGCCACTAGATGGCAGGCCAACATAAGAAATGAGCAATAGACAGTAATAAACTCATTTTAAAGGAAATCTGTCACCAGGATAATCGCTTTGATGTAAAGCCATAGCCTAATAGCACTTAGTACCTTATTTCCAGATGTGCCTTTGTTCCAGCAATAGATGTTTTTTATCCTCTGAAAAACCAGTTTATTTGGTATGCAAATGAGCCAGTAAGGTGCCCAGTGGGGCGTCACTCTTGCAGGAAGGAGCCCAGGCACGCCTATGGCTTTGCTTCAATAGTGATTTTCCTCGTGACAAATTTCGTAAAAATTAAAAAACAGATTTTATAGGCTTATATGAGCTAAAAAATCATTACATTTTTTTTTTAAAGTTCAAAAATATGTAACAAATTAGAAAAATGTTTTAATCACCCGCCTTTTCCTTATAATAAAAAATAAATACCTAAATAACAAAAAATATAAACATCATGAGTATCACCGTGATTGAAAATGCCCGTACTATTAAAATATAAAAATATTTTTCCAATACGACGAAAGGCGTAAACTGAAAAGAGTCAAAATGGCCAATTTTGTGATCACTCACCATCCAAAATGGTATCAATGAAAAGTACAGATTGTCCCACAAAAAATGAGCCCCATACTGCTCAGTAGATGTAACTAGAAAAAAGTTATGGGGGTCAGAATATGGTGATGTAAACAAAAATAATTTGTTTTTCAAAGTTTCAATTTATTTTTACACTATTTAGACATAAAAAACCTATACATATTGGGTATTGTTGTAATCGTACTGACCCAGAGAATGGAGGGCATGGGTCAGTTTTGCCATAAAAACTTCCCACTACATTGTATGCCATAATTAATGGTGGCATTAGAAAGCACAAGTTGTCCAGCAAAAAATAAGCCCTCATACAGCTATGTGAACGGAAATATAAAAAAAGTTATGGTTCAAGGATGATAGGGAAGAAAAATGAAAACGAAAAAACCTCCAGTAGTGAAAGCGTTAACAGCCATGAGGACTAGATATAGAATGTATATAAGACAATTGTATTACTTTTCATTATCCAGCGAATTTTCTGAAAGTAGAATACCCATTTTAACAGCTGACTCAGAGCTTATCCTATGAAAATTATTCATCAGTAATCTTTAGGATGAGTGATAAATATCTGATTTCGGGGGATCCAGCTGCTGAGACACCCTGCATTCGCTAGATCAATGGGTTTCTTTGAATGGCTCTTAGTGCGCATGTTGGTCCACCTCTCCATTCACTTCTAAAGCTGGGAGAAGTAGTTATGCTGGTCTGGGCCAAACAGAAGAGATTCGTAATGAGAAGGGGCTGAGACACTAGCATGTGGCTCTGGGTTTATTGGCAATATATACAGTATGTGTTGTCTGGGGGAAGTACTCTTTCTCATTACAGACAGTACCTATTATGTAGCCTGACCCTCTGGGTTTATGGGAAAGATATTTAAATTAGGCTTTTCTAACAAAAAGGATAATAAAAGTATTTTTTTTCTGAAGCCAACTGATACACTTATCAGTGATTATGATCATATATTTTACAAAATAACACATCATTGATCTTCAAAGGAAGTACACTGCATCCATTTCCTAACAACAAAGAAATCAGGGATGGGCTTCCCTAGAGTAGGACATACTAATTTGCATATATTTGCCTAGAAACCAAGAGGAGTGTTGCCTAGCCTACAATAGTCATCATTGTAGCTCAATAGGCAGGTAGCATGTTATACAGCAAGAGGAGATGAGCAGATTAATATATAGTGTTATGGGAAAAGATGCAGTATAATTAATATTTCATACATTAAAATTCCTGCTCATACTGGGCTTTGAAGTCAAGGAGGTGGTCCTATAGAATTTAAGTTTTTTGGGGGAAAATTTGGGATGAATTCCATATTGATGGAATTAATTTGCTCATCTCTAGTATGTATATTTATACATATCTCCTTGTGCTTCATAGATCAATTTTCCCTATTTTTTTATCCACTATGTTTTTGGTGGTAGCCTCAAACTGTTTAATAAGTGCTATTTTCATAATAAGATTTTTATCTATGGTTGTGCTTGCATCTCCACATAATGCTTGTCTGGAAAAAGAGACATTCAAGCAAGTCTCCTAGAAAAGGAAAAGTGTACCAGTATTCCAGCTCTTTCTGAGTAACTACCTGTTAATAGAGCTGAGCAAAGAAACTTTGCTTGGCTGCCTGAGAGGCCTTGGTTGGGCTTCTATTTCTTCTTATGGAGGACATGAGTATGCTTGAAGAGTATTGTAAGCCAGTCAACATTTCTCTGGGTTTCTGGGAAAAATATATGAAAATCTGCACATCTTACATCTACTGACTTCAGATAGGCCTAGGACAGCTAATTTGAATATCTTTTTCATAAACCCAGAGTGGCATTGCCTGCCCTGGCCTACAATATTCCGCACACGTTCTCCGCGAATGGGTCAGCATCCGTAATATGGGGTGCACACAGCCGGTGCCTTGATATTGCAGACCCGCTGTTTGCAGGCTGCAATACAGGCACAGCGGGGCAATGTCCTTACTTTTATTTGCTTTTTTTTGGGGGAGTAGAAAAAGTAATCTCGCCATTGTTTCATTGTTTTTTTAATTTTTTTAATTTATGCTTGTCACTGTGTGGCATGAATAACATGTTAACCTAATTCTGTGAGTCAGTATGATTAATTAGGTGATACCATATATGTATAGTTTTTTATGTTTTTATACTTTTGCACATTAGTAGCATGTCTATGGAAAAGAACACTTTTTATGGTGTTGCACTCAGAGATCCATCAATGTAGCAGTATAGGGACTCTGGGATGTTGAGGGGGATTCATCATTTGCGGTGTTTTTGGCATCAGTTTTGTTAGTCTTTAGTTTGTGTTGCTGTGCCAAATTTTCAAAGTGGTGCTCAAGTTGTATTAAATTGCAAAGGAAATGTGGTTTTGCCATTGTAAGTGAAAGTACGCCAGGAGGTTGCCAAGCGTAGAGATTCAACTTTTTTCTACTTTTTATAAAGTTGCACATCATAAATGAGATAGAACACTGTTCTAATATCTAACTCCAACCAAATTTGCACTCCCCTTCACCAAAAATATGCACAAAATGTTGCAAACAACACCTCTAGCGACATTTTTACACCACAAAACTGGCAGGTGTCATAGATGCCTATCTTAGTTTTTGAGGAACTTTGAGGAGTTATAATTTAATAAAACTACTTTGGGCTACATATAAATTTAGAAGAGTATCACCAAATGGGTAATAAAGGGCACTCAAATATCTGGTATGGTTAAAGGATTTATTCTATGTATCAATAGTGCATAAATAAAACAAAGGTGGATGTAAGTTCAATAAAGTCATAGCAGTTCAAAAGAAGAGGATATATATAGAGAGAGTATAAAAAATGTATGCCTGAGGATGGTATAAGGTAAGTAAAAAAGGTTATCTTTTAAAATAAGTCTTTCTATAAAAAATGACATAGGAAGTATTCAAATAGTTCCAATGATCCTAATTCCCAGGAATATAGTAGGATTATTATAAAATGGTATTTATATTTGTCCAATGATCCTTATTCCAAGGGTTATATTAAGATTATTGTAGAATAGTATATTTGTCCCAAGGGTTATGGGTATCACATTGATAGTCAGTTCCTATATGCCGGCTTTAATCAACAGTCCTATGAAGAAACAAGTGGTATTTTACGTTACCAATCTCCTCGTGTATGCACAACCTGGTGGGAGTTCCGGGTACTGCTGCTCCTGCTGGTTCGGCGTCACTGTATGCAGGTATCTCCTCGGCGTCTCTCTCCGTTCTCAAGTTGCATGTGGCGTCCCATGTGGTACAGGAGGCCTCCAGGTCACAGGGGTCAGCTGATCGGGATCTCCGGGGTTTCCTTGTGTCTTCAGTTAGTTGTAAGAAGCCGGATCACTGTACCAGTACCCGGATGATTATTGGAGGGTTGTGATGTTAATTATAAATATCTCTGTAGTACTGTCTAAATTCACCAAACACATTTCGGTGCTTTCTAGCACCTTCATCAGTGTTACCAGCTGACCGCTGTGACGTGGAGGCCTCCCATACCACGTGGGATGCCACGGGAAACCACGAGTCTATGGGGAAGAGCGATGGCATTAGTGATCATTCCTACCCATACTCTGCAGGAGCTGGAGAAGATAGCTGCATGTAAATGCACCGGTCTCCTCCGCTAGCGATCAGCAGATTGACGGGAAGTAACACTTTCTTCACGACAATCTGCTAGATCTCCGTCCCGTGTAAAGAGATCTTAAGGCTCTTTAACAGCACTAAAGCTATTACAGGTGACCATTCCAATATACAAAGATGCTGAGTGGGCCCCATGTGGTTAATATTTCAGAGGAAAATTACCTCAACCCCTTCCCCCACCCCAGGTTGTATAAAATAACCTATTTTGTTGCAGTGCAGTAAAGAAAATCTGCAAAGACTACATATTCAGTTGATGACATATTTTATTTGAAATTGGAATAAACAGCAAGCAAAATTACATTTTTAAGATTAGATATGTTATTTTTCTCATATTAAAATTCTAGCTTTGTACTGAATGAATACGTGATTATTATATGATTCCTGTAAATATGTTGTATGACTTATGCCTATGAAATAACCATGATATAAAACTATTACCATGTAAGTATACTTAATAAAGGTGCATCTATATATTTTAAAGGCTTTCTTACTTAAAGGGATATTTTATGTTATTTATTTATAATGAAAAGCTATTCAATTTGCAGTAAATGTTCTGTTTCAATTCTCTGCTTGCTGTCATTAATAGAAACCTTAATTGGTTACTTCCAGTGGATCAATCTGTGTTGGTCATGTGATGTTTACACAGGCACAGGACACGTTGCATTACCTGTACAATTATCAGAGCCACGTCTTGTAACGAGCCGCTTGCCTGTGAGTCACATGACCAATCCAGGTTTTTATTTTATGGAAATGAACAAAAAAGTTCTTATTCAATAACTAATAGCAGAGATATTGAACGCTATGAGGAACTGATAAAAAGTATATTGCAAAATTGTATAACTTTTCACTATATACAAGCATATCATTTGGTGAAACTGTAATACCCCCTTAGGGCTCTTTCACACGAACGGATGCCGTGCGGGTAATCGGCTGCGTGAAAGAGTGCCAAGCCCCGCTCCAGACAGCAGAGACACGGAGCAGTAACATGATTGATAATGCTCAGTACCTCTCTGTGATCTTTTTACTACAAAATCACGGTGACAACTGTATCTCACTGTGATTTTGTAGTAAAAAGTAGGGATGAGCGAACCCGGTGAAGTTTGGGTTCGCCGGGTTCGGCCGAACTTCATGTCAAAGTTCGGGTTCGGGACCCAAACTTGACCCCATTAAAGTCAATGGGGACCCAAAGTTCACTATTATTTTCCATTATAACATAGCGTGGTGAGCGCAGTGACGTCATTGCAGGTCCTGAAGAAAGAAGAGGGTACCTGCACGATCAAGTGAATAAGGTGAGTTTTTTTCTTTCTTTTAACCCCTAATTGGCCATTTTATTTGGCATTCTATTTTAAGAATGCTTTTATTTTCCGTTATAACCATGTTATAACGGAAAATAATAAAATCACCCGAACACCGAACCCGAAAAAAAGTGAAAAAGTCCGGGTTCGGGTCCGGGTACCCGAACTTGCAAAGTTTGGTACGAACCCGGACTTTGCAGTTCGAGTTCACTTAACCCTAGTAAAAAGGTCACAGAGAGGCACAGAGCATTATCAATCATGTTAATGCAACATGTCTCTGATGTCTGGAGCGGGACTTGGCTCTCTTTCACGCAGCGGATTACCCGCACGGCATCAGCTCGTGTGAAAGAGCCCTTAAAGACTGCATGTCTTCATCATCTTTTTCTCCCAGGATGTACTCTACACTGAACACAAAAAGTAGAAGTTTGCATTTCTAGCTCCCAGGGAACATGACATGTACAATACTAATAAGAGAAGGCACAGAAACACAGTGTAACGCACCAAATTGATCAGTTAGGATCTCAACTGCGGTGTCCTTTGACATCCACTTTTGTCACACTGATTGAGTGTTGGTGGTGTCTTTTGCGGCTGCTCAGTGTGTCCCGCGAGGGGTGAGTCATGGCAGAGTTTGATTACCTGGGTGGTGAGAAGAGTTGGTATGTACAGTAGGTTGTTTTTGTAGAGGAATCCCCGTTGGTCTTTTAGAAGTCCCGGGGGGATGTTAGCACAGTCAATTTTCAGAGCATCCTTAAGCTGGGTTTCCAATTCGATGGTGGCGAAGATAATTTTGTTAGGTGGTATAATGCATGTGGGGGCTGTGACTGCGGCGCGGCATTCAGCCAGACGTGATAAGGCGTCAGCCTTCCCATTTTTTGAGCCTGGTCGGTAAGTAATTTGAAAGTCGAATCTGTCAAAAAAAAAACTCCACCGTACCTGACGTGCTGACAGTGTTTTACTGGTTTTCAGGTATTGTAAATTACGGTGATCCGTGTATATTGTGATGGGGTGTGTTGAACCTTCAAGTAGGTGCCTCCAGTTCTCTAGGGAACATTTTATGGCAAGAAGTTCCTTTTCCCCTATGGGGTAGTTGATTTCAGCGGTGTTTAGAGTCTGGGGTAGAACCCGACAGGATGTAATGGGGATGAGAAGGAGCTCCGCTGGGACAGAACAGCTCCTATGGCTGCCTGTGATGCATCTACTTCCAGCACAAAGTGATAGTTTGGATTCGAATGGTCAGAATTGGTGCTGAAGTGAATTTGTCTTTAAGTAACTCAAAAGCTGATTGGGCATCCATGGACCAAACAAATTTCGTGTTGACACTAGTTAATCTGGTTAGGGGTTTAATGGTAGCGGAGAAGTCTTTGATGAATTTCCTGTAGAAGTTCGAGAACCCTATGAAACGCTGGAGGGCTTTCCTGGAGTCCGAGTCGGCCAGTTTTGGATGCAAGTGATCTTTGACTGATCCATCTGAATTCCCTTGGGTGAGATTATATAACCAAGGAACGGAAGGGTAGTAGTCTCGAATATACACTTTTCTGGTTTGACATATAAGTGATGGACGCTTAATCGCGCAAGTACCCAACGGACGTGTTTCCTGTGATCTTGTAGGTTATCGGAGTAGACCAATATGTCATCTAGATAGATGACAACACATACATCTAGTAGATCCCTAAATATGTCGTTGATAAAGTTTTGGAATGTGGCAGGGGCATTGCACAAGCCGAAAGGCATTACCATGTACTCAAAGAGTCCGTACCGGGTGCGGAAAGCAGTTTTCCATTCATCTCCGGTTCTAATCCTAATCAAGTTGTATGCGCCTCTCAAGTCCAGTTTGGTGTAGATAGTTGATGTTTGAAGTCTTTCACTGCCCGGCAGTAGGTCTATGGGGCAATCGTAGGGTCTATGGGGCGGTAGGGATTCCGCCATCTTTGCACTAAATACCTCCGAGAACTCTGAGTATTGGGTAGGGACCTGGTTCACCCCTACATGCATGAGCGTTTTAATAGGGAAGCAGGTCTCCCTGCAATAACGTGAGGTAAACCCAATTCTCCCCTGTTCCCATAGAAGAACTGGTTGATGTAACCGGAGCCATGGCAAGCCTAAAATGATGGGGAACGAAGGGGAGTGTATGACATCAAAGGATAAAAATTCTGTGTGGCTATTTTCGCTTGTCACCAAAAGGGGTTGAGTCTGGCTATGGATAGATCTAGAGGTTGTACCATCAATAAAACTCACGGATATCGATACATTTTTCTTTGTATGGGAATTTTATTTCTCTCTACTAGATGCTTATCGATAAAATTCCCGAAGCTCCTGTGTCCACCATTGCATCAACGATAGTTCGGTTTGGTCCCACTGTAAGGTAAGAGACGTATAAATGTAACCACTTGTGTTGTTATTTTTTCTGCCTAAGTTACAGAACGTCATCATTTTACCTTCATGTTTCTATCTTATGGCAGGACATCCATCAACCGAATGGTCAGCCGACTCACAGTATAAGCAGAGGTTGAGGTTCCGTCTCCGGGTCTTCTCTCTCTCAGTCAGAGGACCACGAATTGCCCCAATCTCCATCATCTCTGCTACAGGATCTGGGCTGGTCTGTCTCGGGGTGGGTGTAAACCCTGAGACTCTCTCAGCCCTGCGTTCCCTTAAGCGTCTGTCAATGGTGGTGACCTTCTGCATCAAGGCGTCGAGTGTATGTGGCAGCTCTCCGCGGGCTAACTCATCTTTCAGGGCCTCAGATAGACCGAGACGGAACTGATTTCTAAGAGTGAGATCATTCCATTCCGTCTCACGGGCCCAACGAATGTATTCCGCAATAAAGTCCTCTACGGGTCATCTCCCTTGCTTTAGGGTGCGAATGGCGGTCTCCGCAGTCAGCTGCTTGTTGTGGTCCTCGTAAAGGAGGGCCATTGTTTCAAGAAATTGCGGAAAGGAATTCAAGACCAGGTCTTCCTTTTCTAAATAGGTATTAGCCCATGCTCTGGGCTCCCCCCTGAGGTACGAGATCATGGTGAGTACTTTGGTTCTATCGGTAGGATAGGTCCGGGGGCGTAACTGAAACATCAGTTTGCACGCATTCAGGAATTCTCGGAATTGCTTCCGGTCTCCTGAGAAAAGTTCAGGTGGACTGACCTTGGGTTCCGGTCCATCGTGGGGGTGTCCTGTGCGCGACGTGACGAGATCTCGCAACGTCTGATTTTCCAATTGGAGATTCTGTACGGTCACGTTAAGGGTTTCCACCCTCTCAGTGAGGGCGACCATATGCCGCGCGAGCTACGCTGGATCCATGGGGGTTCCACTAATATGTAACGCACCAAATTGATCAGTTAGGATCTCAACTGCGGTGTCCTTTGACATCCACTTTTGTCACACTGATTGAGTGTTGGTGGTGTCTTTTGCGGCTGCTCAGTGTGTACCCCAGGCGGCTCTCTCAGTCTTAAGCGGAGAGTATGGGGTTAACAAAATCATGTACCGCGTACTACAGATAGAGTGTAAAACTAATAGTGAGGAAAGTTCGTTTTAGGGATGAGAGTTCAGATTAAAGTTCATGTGAATAACAGCTCTTGGCAACGTTCAGGAATCCCAGGCCTGCAGTACTAATAACCACCAGCGCGAGTCCCTTCCTTTCAGTGAGCAATGTCAGTGAAACAAAATGACAGGCTGATACTTGCTGTTGGAAGTCATGCAGGGATCCTGCAGTGGTGGAGCCGGGTAAGGTAGGTGAGGGTTTCTCCTGGAGGTTCAGAGTTGCAGGTAGTTAGGATCTTGAGTCCTCGTGGTGAATGGAGCAGGCAGGGTGCGCACTCCATTAGTGGAACCCCCTGTGCAGCACCTGGCTCCTATTTATTGACCAAGTGTGGGTGGGCGGAGCCACCTTAGACGGCCCAGCGGCCACTGCTTCCAGCCTGGGAGGTAAACAGCGATCGTTGTCATGGTTACACAGGGCATGATCCAGGCTGGAGCGCAAACCACCGTCTCCTTACACACAGGGGAGTGACCCTAGAAGTAACATACCTAAGAATGACCGAAGCAAAGAGAGAACAAGGAAGTTTCTATGTATGCAGATCACAAAAAAAAAAAACTGCTTCACAAATTTCCTGCCATCATCTACACATACATTAGGAAGAGCTGCTAGTGAAGAGCATTGTATGGTGCCTTAAAGAAGTATTCATACCCCTTGAACTTTTCTAAATTTTTTCATGCTACACTCACAAACTTAAATGTATTTTATTGGGATTTTTAGTGATAGATCAACACAAAGTAGCAAGAATGTGTGAAGTAAAAATAAAATAATATATGTTTTTCAACATTTTGATAAATAAACATCTGAAAAGTGTGGTGTGCATTTGTATTAAGCCCGCATACTCGGATACCCCTAAATAAAATCCAGTGTGATCAATTGCCTTCAGAAGTAATCCTAATTAGTAAATTGAGTTCACCTATGTAAAATTTATTCGCATTATAACTACTGTTCTGAGAAGGGTTTGTTAGTAAACATTAGTGATCAAACAGCATAATAAAAACCAGGGAACACACTAGACAGGTCAGGGGTAAAGATGTGTAGAAGTGTATAGCAGAGTTAGGTTATAAAAAAATATCCCAAGCTCTAAACATCCCACAGAGCACTGTTCAATCCATCATCCAAAAATGGAAGAAGTGCAAATCTACCAAGACATGACTGTCTACCTAAACTGACAGCACAGGCAAGGAGGGCACTAATTAGAGAAGTAGCCTAGAAGCCCAAGATCACTCTGGAGGAGATGCAGAGGTCCACAGCTCAGGCGGGAGAATCTGTCCACAGGGACAACTATTAGTCGTGTACTCTACAAATCTGGCCTTTATGGAAGAATGGCAAGAAGAAAGACATTTTTGAAAGCAAGCCATAAGAAGTCCTATTTGCAGTTTAACAAAAGCCATGTAAAGGACACATTAAACATGTGGAAACAGTTGAATTTTTTGGCCTAAATGCAAAGCGCTGTGTATGGCAAAAACTTACACTGCACATCACCCTGAACCCACCATCCCCACCATGAAACATGAAACATGGTCGTGGCAGCATCATGCTGTGGGAATGCTTTTCTTTAGCAGGGACAAGGAAGCTGGTCAGAGTTGATGGAAAGGTGGATGGAGCTAAATATAGGGCAATCCTGGAGGAAAACCTGTAAGTGGCTGGAAAAGACTTGAAACTGGGGTGGAGGTTTTTCTTCCAGCAGGATAACGACCCTAAACATAGACAGAGCTACATTGGAATGGTATAGATCAAAGCATATTAATGTGATAGAATGGCCCAGTCAAAGTCCAGACCTAAATCCTATTGAGAATCTGTGGCAAGACTTAAAAATTGCTGTTCACAGGCACTCTCTATCCAATTTGACTGAGCTTGAGCTATTTTGCAAAGAATAATGGGCAAAAATTTCAGCCTGTAGATGTGAAAAGCTGGTAGAGACTTACCCCAAAAGGTGGTCCTACAAAGTATTGACTCAAGGGGCCTGAATACAAATGCACGCCACACTTTTCAGATTTTTATTTATTAATAATTTTGAAAACCACATAGCATTTTCTTTTCAATTCACACATACTTCCTACTTTGTGTTGGTCTATCACTTAACCCCTTCATGACTGCTATACGGCTATATACGTGCTATCTGCAAATAGCACGTATATAAACGTCATGGCAGCACTTTAATCAAAGTACTGCAAAACGCTTGGATTAAAGCTTCTGCCCCTGCACTGCCACTGTCAGGGACAGTGCAGAGTCCGGTACAGACTAACCAATCGGATTGCGGCAGTGTAAAAATGCCGGTTTCAGACTCTGATCTGCACACTGCAGATCAGAGCCTAATATCAAACAGAAACACAAGGGGGGTCAGTCAGAACACAGAACAGCACTCAGCAACTAGTACAGTGCCCTGCCTCTATGCTAGAAGCTATGAGAGGTCGTTAGTGTACATTTTGATCAAAAAGTAATAAGCCACTCACACCTGCATACAGGGACGTGCTGACTGACATCCCCCCCCCCCCTTGTGTTTCTGTTAAGTATATGTTGGAGGTGTGGCAGCCTTCTTTCAGTCGTGCACACCTGACTAGTTTGTCTGCCCTAGAGGCTGGTTTTAATCAGAGTAAGTATAAAACTGAACTTGCATTCATAGTGCCTGCTAGTAGCCATCTGGCTCCAGGATGAGTTCACAGTGGGCTCAGCATGCATGTTGGTACCTGCATCCCTGGATCTAATGGAGGCTGTTATAGCACTAGAAAGGGACAATAAGCATAGTTGACTCTAGCATGCATGCTGGGCCCGCACTCCCTGGACTTTATGTGGCTGTCGTGGTTCTTAACAGGTAGGATTTAGCGTTAGGACCTCTCATAGAGGCGGCCTTGGCGTGGCGAGTGGCTTATTACTTTTTGATCAAAATGTACACTAACGACCTCTGATAGCTTCTAGCATAGAGGCAGGGCAGAGTACTGGTTGCTGAGTGCTGTTGCATTTTTTTTTTGTCATAGCCTAATATCAGGCATTAGCTGATCAGTTCCCCCAATATGTGCCTGTCATTTAGCCCTCTTCCCGATCTGTGCCCTTATAAGCGCGCCCTAATGCCTCCTTCCTCCCCCATCTGCCCTATCCTGCGATCAGAGTCTGCAACCTATGTGCTTTCCCCCTTCAAACTCTCCAGCCTTGCTCTGGACATGCCTGTCCAAGCTACAATTATGCCTGCTGATGTCCGCTGCCCCTTACTGTATTCCCAGCATTTATCTTTGCCCCCTGTTGCGGTCCTCTTGAATGTGATGGTGGCGGTCCTCTTGAGCCGCCGCCATCAGCAGCGAGTGTCAGCTGTATGCTGACACTCTGCTATAACCCCTAAGATGCCGTGGCAGCGGCATCCATGGAATTAATAGACGGAGGGGGCTCCCTCTCTCAACCATCGGGCAGATCCAAGTGCGACTTGATAAAAAAAAGTGTGGAAAAAAAAGTAAAAAAAAAATAATAATTTCAAAAAATTAATAAAAATGTAAATTAAAAATAAAATATATAGCTTTTTCCCATATCCGCTCATTTATAAAAGATTAAAAAAATAAAATAAATAAAAATAAACTACCCATAATTGGTATTGCCGCATCCGTAATGACGTGATCTATAAAATGATTATGGTACTAATTCCGCATGGTAAACGCTGTAAAAACTAAAAAAACAATGGCGGAATTGCTGTTTTCTTTGTCTCACTTCCATAGAAAAATGAATAAAAAGTGTTCAAAAAGTCATATGCATCCCAAAAATGATACTAATAAAAACTACAGACCATCCCGCAAAAAAAAAAGCCCTCATATAACTATGTTGATGGAAAAATAAAAAAGTTATGGGTCTTAGATTTAGGTGATGCAAAAATATTTTTTTAATGAAAAGTGATTTTTTGATATAAAAGTGGAAGTGGAACATAAAACAAAAAACAATATAAATTTGGTGTCGCCATAACCGTATCAACCCACAGAATAAAATTATCATATCAAATATACCACATGCAGAAGCCCATAAAAAATAAAAAACACTGACAGAAATGCAATTTTTGCCTGCGTCACCGCCTAAAAAAATGGAATAAAAAACGCTCAAAAAGTTATATGGACCCCCAACATTGTACCAGTAAAAATTACAGCCTATCCTGAATAATTACAAGATTTCACACAGCTACATTGATGGAAAAATTAAAAAGTTATGGGTCTTCGATTTGGTGATAAAAAATAAAAATAAAAAAACACTAGCACAATTGCAATATTAGCCTGCTTCACGTCATAAAGAATTAAATAAAAAGCGATCAGAAAGTCATGTACCCAAAAATGGTACCATTAAAAACTACATATGCAAAAAAAAAAAAAGAACTGGATTGCACATTCACATGCTATGCTTTGATCTCATCCCTGCTACTTAGCAAAAGACAGCGCTCCTTGGCTCGTGTGTACCTCCTCCTATGCTACATGCTGACTGATGCATTATTATACATTTTGATCAAAAGGCATAAGCCCACTCACCACGCCATGGTTGCCTCTATGAGTGGGACCTAATCTAAATTTGGCGCAGCACTGCTTGGCAACCGCCGTGTCACAGTGCCTGCTGTTTGGCAATGCCACCCTACCATGCTCTCAGTTGGAGTTCCAGAGAGTTTTGGATAAGGTGAGCTTTAACAACTGTTCACATGGTGCGGTGCTGGATGATGGCCGTTGTTGCTGTGGCGCTGTGCTGGTGGGTTGGTGGGGCCCAGTGCCAGAGTGGCATTGCCAGACAGCAGGGGTGCTGTTTGGCAGCTGGATCCCGCTGGTGCAGGGGTTGGCAGCGGTAGTCGCCAGGCAGTGCCGTGCCAAATTTAGAGTAGGTCCCACTCATAGAGGCAACCTTGGCATGGTGAGTGGACTTATGCCTTTTGATCAAAATGTACACTAATGCCTCAGTCGGCATGTAGCTTAGGAGGCAATGCACATGTGCCAAGGAGCGCTATCTTTTGCTAAGTAGCAGAGATGAGATCAAAGCATAGCTTGTGGATGTGCGATCCAGTTCTTTTTCTTTTTTTGCATACATTGAAAACTACAGCCCATCCCGCAAAAAATGAGCCCCTACACAGCTCAGTCAACAAAAAAATAAAAAAGTTATGGCCCTTAAAATCTATTTCAGCAAATTCCATGTTAGAAAATGCAGATGCCGCTCTGTTCCTTTTGAATTCTGCCGTCTGCTCATACAGCAGTTTACGACCACATATAGGGTGTTGTTGTATTCAGGAGAAAATGGGTAACAGATTATGGGTGCATTTTCTCCTGTTATCTCCTGCTAAAGTGAAAAAAAATTTGGGCTTAAGCGACTTTTTCTTGTAAAAAATATAATTTTTCATTTTCACAGCCAAGTGTCTCTAAATATTATGAAACGCCTCTGAGGTAAAAGTAGTCAGTAAACCCCTCAATAAATTCTTTGAGGGGTGTAGTTCCAAAATGGACTCACTTTTGGGGGATTTCTTCTATAGGGGGGCATTAGTGTGCCTTCAAATATGACACGACACCCATAAGCCATTCCAGCAAAATCTGCCCAACAAAAATCATATGTTGCTCTTTTCCTTCTGAGAACTGCCGTGTGCCCATACAGCTGTTAACAAACACATATGGGGTGTTTCTGTAAACTTCAGAATCAGGGTGATAAATATTGAAGTTTGTTTTGCTGTTAACCCTTGATGTGCTATAGGTAAAATGGTATTAAAATTAAAAATCTGCACAAAAATTGAAAATGGTAAATTTCACCTCCATTTTCCTTTAATTCTTGTGGAACACCTAAAGGGTTAACATAGTTTGTAAAACCAGCTTTGAGTAATTTGAGGGATGTGTTTTCTAAAATTTTCTATTATGTAAGGACCTCAAAGTGACTTCAGAACTGAATTGGTCCTTGAAAAAGTCCGTTTTGAAAATTTTATAGAAAAAATTTAAAAATTGCTTCTTAAATTCTAAGCCTTCTAACGTCCTAGAAAATAAAATGTAATTTTCCAAATGATGCCAACATAAAGTAGACATATAGGGAATCTTAAGTAAAAACTATTTAATAAGGTATCACTGTCTGCCTTTAATGCCTAGAAATTGAAATTTAGAAAATTCTACTTTTTTTCCCAAATTTTCTGTAAAGTTGGGATTTTTTATAATATAAAGGTAAAAGTTACCCCTATCATCAAGTACGAGACGTCTCGAGAAAACACTCTCAGAATAGCCTGGATAAATAATAGCATTCTAAGGTTATTAGCACATAAAGTCACACATGTCAGATTTGCAAAATTAAGCCTGGTCACGAAGGTGAAAAATGGCTTGGTCCTTGAAAGGGTTAAAATCCCAATAAAATACATTTAAGTTTGTGGGTGTAATGTGGACAAGGGGTATGAATACTTTTTTCAAGGCAATGTACACAAGCATATAAAATATATAGAATATTTAGGGCCTCTTTCGAGCAGATCTCCCTGTACATTACTACTGTAGATGATAAAGAGAAACTTATGAGACCAATTGCATTAGTTAATAATATTCAACCCATTTGGTTCCAACGTGTTAAGCTCCCCAATCCAATGCTTTTCCCGTTTAAGCAGGTCACTGGAATTCTTCACTTTATCGATGACCATAAGACTTAGATCCTGTAGAGAATGGTCAGGGAGATTGAAATGCTTTGAAAGACTCATATCCTTTTTGCAGTTTATTGTAGATAGGTGGCCAGCAAACCTTTGACTTACAGGATTCTTGGTTTGCCCAACATACTGCAGACGGCATCTTTTGCATGTGATGAGATAGATGGCATTGCTTGTTTTGCAGTGGAAATGTTCATTTATAGGATAGACTTTTTTTGCCCTGCTGGTAAATGTGTTGCTGCATTCGATGTAAAGACATGTTGTACATTTTAAATGTCCACAAAAAGTGCAGCGTGGATGAGAAGTGGAAGCTATGGGGATGGATGAACGTACCATGAACCGGCCTAGGTTATCAGGCCATCTGGAATTTAAAAAAATTAAAAAAAATTTGATTTAGCATCAGATACCTCTTCACTGGCTTACAGTCTTATAACTGGCGTCTTATCACTTCTTTATAACAGGACTCTGGCCATACTACTTATCGATGCAGCCAACATCCATGTCCTTACTAACACTGCTGGGCTTTCAAAACACCACCACAGCTGTTTGGTGCTCGGCCAATGGAAAACGTTATCTGCAGGTCTTTAGCGTTTTTAAATTATTTTTTTTTCTTACCTGATCTGTGCCTGTTACCTAAAAGAAGAGATTTTATCAATGTTTTTTACACCACGAAAGGGGCCTAAAAAAGTTGCAGATTATGGTGCACATCTTATTTGCACAATAATATGCAACTTTTTGAGCTTCTAACCACTTTTTAAAAGTGACTAGAAAAGGGTTTACTATAATTTATTCCAGAGACTGGAGTAAATTGCAGCTGAGACCTACGTCACTTCCATCGCCTCGGTACCTGGCGCATGAAAAGCCAAATTTGATTTTGATGTATCTTACACCCATGCACTTTTTACGTAGTTAATGCCAGTCTTAATACCTGCCCTATCGTTTTTGTGACAAGCTTTAAGTTTCAAAGACCTCCCATGTGTCAACCATTGCCAATGGATGCATGACCACTTGCAGGAGTGAAACACATGTAACCTCTTCTATGCAACATGGATTATGAATTTGCCAAATCCATTGGTGGCCCAGTGGGTCTACTACCTGTCATCTGCCTGCTCCATGACAACCTTAGGGCAACTTAGGGATAGTCAGGTAACCTTGGGATGATATTTTCAGTGCACACTCTTTCTCTGCCGTTGTTACAGGAATAGCACACGGCTATGGTGAGGGTGAGATAAGTAAATTACTACAAAATCTGGACTGGTTTATTGAAAACCCTTTCCAACATGATTGTGTCTGTGGGTGTTTCACACACACACACGTTTCTTTTGGTATTTGGGTAAAGCCAGCTGAGATGGACAATTCTGGCAATCTCGGCCGACCACCGTTTGAAAAATTTGAGCAAACAATGATAGCTATGACTGATGGCAAACTTCTGTTTGCTGAAAAATTGTGATCGGCCAGCCAAATAATGGGTCAAATGATGGTCCAATGTGGCTGATCTTTTGCCTTTTTATTTAAGGACCAGACAACTAGGCTGTCTGATTTTTTTTAATTATTATTTTTATTTAATTTAATTATTCATCTAATTTTTTTACATTTTTTTTAAAACAAACTCCCTGGCCACCCAGTTCAGTCTGGCATGGTGCAGATGGGATCAGTCATACAAGCTATCCCATTGACGACAGATCAGCCACAATTACAATATCAGCATATTAGTCCTATGCAAACAGATATGCACTGGCCCCTATTAGTGCATGTTACAAGTAAGCCCTGATAGGGATTTACGAGAGACAGCACTAATGGGGTCATTTATCAAACTGGTGTAAAGTAGAACTGGCTTAGTTGCCCATAGCAACCAACCAGATACCACCTTTCATTTCTAATAGCTCCTTTGAAAAATAAAAGGTCGAATCTGATTGGTTGCTATAGGCAACTAAGCCAGTTCTACTTTACACCTGTTTGATAAATGACCCCCTAAGTACCTTTGTCAGTTCATGTGCTGTCGCTTTAAGGGAGCCACCAGCTGCAGTGACTGGTGATCACCGTAATACCAGGTGCACGTGTTACCAGGTGCACCAGGTGCCTACAGCAATGTAATACCACAATCAAGGAGATTTAGCAAGCTGGTGTAAAGGAAAACTGGCTTAGTTGCCCATCGCAACGAATCAGATTCCACCTAATTTTTTTCAGAGCTCCTTTGAGAAATGAAAGGTGGGATCTGATTGGTTGCTATGGGCAACTAAGACAGTTCTACTTCATACTGATTTTGATAAATCTCCCGTATAGTTTTCTTCAATCATGGCAGTTGTGGCAGGAGCTGAGCTGTGTATTAGTGCTGCTCTCCCCCCAGGTACTGCTAGATCATTAACACATTAATATAGCATCTTACCCATGATTATAAAGAGAAAAAATATGTATCTTGAAAGATGACTGTACGTCAAGAAGAACTTGCTCAATTTGTGCAGCAACCTGTAGGGGCAAAATATTGTGAATAGGTTACTCTATAAGGCTGAATTCACATGGCTGCAATATGGCTAACTATTAGATCCGAATATTTGGAGCTAGCAACATGATGAGTCCATCACAAGTTTTCAGCACAGTCTTTCCCAAAATGATGAAAGCCAACTTAGCACTAAATATATAACTTCCATATGTCGCTGTCAGAATACCCTCAAATTGTATAAAGTAACTTATACAGTGTACATATGAAGATCTAGGGTGTGGGATAGAAAAGGAAAAGGAGGATAATGTCATCACTGCTCCATAGAACAAAATGGATGCACTGGTATGCATGTAACTGGTGGCAGGTTCTTTGAGGTAGAGCTGCGGACACTGTAAGGAGCAAAACAGCCGAAGATAAAATCAGAAACAGCTACATCTTGGCATAACATAATCTTCTCAGGTGGTGTGAGGCACAGTCTCTTAATTGTTACAACTCAAGCAGCGGACGCACTCCCACTTAGGTATAACAATCTGTAATTCTTTCCTGCATCAAAGACTGTCTCATTCAGACTCGGCTCCAGCACAGCAGTGTCTCCATAAGGCCGGCAGCTTGGGACTGAAGATCCTGCTTGGGTGTCTGTGGCACTCAGCGGCAGATGGGACGTTTCTGACCAGTCCTAAATTCCTCACGCTCCCAGCTGTGGCAATCAGGACACTTTGGTCTGACTTTTAGGGTCCATTCACACATCCGTAGTATATTGCGGATCTGCAATACTCCTGGCCGGCACCCCCATAGAACTGCCTATTCTTGTCCGCAGTCGCAGACAAGAATAGGATATGTTCTATTTTTTTCCGGAGCCGCGGACCGGAAGTTCAGGGCTGCTCCATAGAGAATGAATGGGTCCGGATCTGTTCCGCATAATTGTGCAACAAATCCGGACCCATTCTATATACGTGTGAATGAACCATTAGTAGCCTATGCCCCTGGGTTGGGATTCAAATTTTTTACAGGTTCCCTACTCAACGGTGGACACAGGGCATCACGACACATGTTTACATATACATACACCATATGTATGCAATACACATAAATACACCATATACATGGTACACACACATAAATACACTATATATACACTACATACACATACCACCCAACTAAGGAGCTAAACTATCAGCGGCACACGAAGCAATGGAAGCGAACATCTCCAGCTGCCTTGCCACCACCAGAGCACCGGATCGGGACTCGGCCGGTAACATTATTCTCCGATCCAGTTGTAATTTTAACAAATGGGTCTGGAGAACTGGAGGGAACTGGCTAAATAGTATTATGGGTGATACCTCATTCCTGGGCTTCTTACTTTCATGCCTGCTATTCCCTATCATGCCAAACTTCTCCTGTTTTATGGAAAAGTTGGGATACAGTTGCAAAAAAGTACAGTAAGTCAACCCTTTGGAATTGCCTGGAGTTCTGCATTAATTACTAGTATTGTTGACAGAATCAAAGTTGACGAAGCGGAACAAAGTAGTCACAAATGCGAATTTCCTTGTACTTTGTGGTAACGTATTGGATTTTTAAAAAAATGGCTGCTGCACATGTTACAAAGTGAAAGTAAAAAGGCCAGGAATGAGGTATCACCCATAATACTATGCAGCCAGCCAAACAGCAGCCAGACAGCCCCTGTGCTGTCACAGCCCTATAAAAAGCCTCATTCTGCCCGGTCTCCGCCATTTTACTGTGAACTTAGTGCAGGGAGAGACGTGACAGGTGCTATGAACAGTGATTAGGAAATACTTTAATTACAAAATATTACTTTTGAGCAGTTCAGAGACAACTTAGAGATAGTGTTAGGGATATAATAGGGAGGCATTATCCACACTATAGGGAAAGAGCATGGACCAATAGGAGAGTGTAAAGCCTGGGTAATAGGAGCTATTACTATTACATCTTGCTGCACTAATTGGGTTTTAAAAGTATTATAATACTGCAGATTTTAGGTTGTTCACGTTCTTTTGTACATAAGTAATTCCATTAATCCTTGATTCTGTAATTGGGGTGAAATAGCGGTCTGATACTACTGATTTTGGGATGAACAGGACATCTATGTGGAATCAGCTGACGACGGTGTAAAAGGAGTGCGCTCTTTCACCCTATAGTAGAATCTTGGACCACTGCACGGTTCACACTTCAGTCATTTGCTCAGTTTTGGCCCCGTAACTGACTAAATAAGTGAAGTATGAAGCGATTCTAAGGCCCCTTTCACACGGGCATTGCGGATTGGGGCCGAATAGGATGCGGGTGCCTGGCGGGGAAATCGTACGAGTGCTCACGCAATTTCAGTCAGTTTCGACTGCGATTGCGTTGCGTGGTTCAGTTTTTTCCACACGAGTGCAATGCATTTTGCACGCGCGTGAGAAAAACTGAATGTGGTACCCAGACCCGAATTTCTTCAATGAAGTTCGGGTTTGGGTTAGTTGTAGTGTAGATTTTATTATTTTTCCTTATAACATGGTTATAAGGGAAAATAATAGCATTCTTTAATACAGAATGCTTAGTAGAAGGTTAATTGAGGGTTAAAAAAATAAAATTAACTCAAAGGACCTGTGGTGACATCACCGAGCTCATCACATGGTCCAATCACATGGTCCATCACCATGGTGATGGACCATGTGATTGGACCACATGATGTGACGTCACCACAGGTCCTTTAGCAGGCAGCTCATTGATTAAAGAAGAAAGAAGAGATCGGCAACTACGCGATCAAGTGGATAAGGTGAGTTAATTTTTTTATATTTTTAACCCCTGAATCCATATTTTACTAAGAATTTTGTATTAAGAGTGCTATTATTTTCCCTTATAACCATGTTATAATTGAAACTAATAAAGATCGGGTCCCCATCTCGATTGTCTCCTAGAAACTATATGTGAAAATCACACCGCATCCGCACTTGCTTGCGGATGCTTGCGATTTTCACGCAGCCCCATTCATTTCTATGGAGCCTGCGTTGCGTAAAAAACGCTGAATATAGAGCATGCTACGATTTTCATAGAAGTGATGCGGGAAAATCACCGCTCATCTGCACGGCCCCATTGAAATGAATGGGTCCAGATTCAGAGTGGGTGCAATGCGTCAACATCACGCATTGCACCCGCGTGGAATACTCGCCCGTGTGAAAGGGGCCTTAAGAGTGAAGCCTGTCATACTGACGCACAGTAACTGTTTCACTAACGCAGCGGACTGGCTATGCATGTTTCTAAAATGCACAGTGATGTACACCGATATACGCTCTCCCTGCAGTCGGGAAATAGCTGATTTTAAAAGAGCATCATCACAAATGAATTAGGATAGAATAGGATTTTTTTGGGAAAATTTGTTAAAGTATCCGAATCGAATTTTTTAAAACTTTGGTTATCTCTAATCCTCGTACATCCTGATCAGTGTTGTCCCCACTGACAATGAATTGGGACAAAATTTAACGATTTTGGGACGGTTTTGAGATCCTCTGCTGGATCTTAAAACCAGAATGCCACAAGTGTGAAACAGCCTTTATATGTGGTGTTACATGTGAACGTTTATTTGGAGCGTGCCTGTGAGTGGTGAATGTATGTATGAAAGCAGTACATTTTGTGGCCGATGTACTAGGCTGGAGGGGTCCCATACTTCCCATAGAGCCCTGGGTCCATGACACCCTAAATCCTCCCCTGATGATGACTACTTTTTTATTTCAGAACACCCAAAAGTGAATTTGCCATATCAAGATCTTGACACTGACATAGGAATTCTGACTCTAACCTTAACATGATCAGCTACAGTATACTAACCTCTCCTTCTGTAGGTCTGGTACTTCCAGTAGTCCTGGTATATGCTGGCTGCAATATGTGTTTCTTCATACTCTCTGTCAACAGGACTTTAAATTCCTTCTGCAAGGAGTCCTCACCGAAGGATGACCTTGTTCTCCCCATGTACCTATAACAATTGAAAAAGTAATTTTCCTATCAAGTGGGTGTTTTACAAGTTATATATATTATATATTATTATTTCTTTTAAGGGGGTATAGCATAGTACTTTACTCAGCACACTGCGTCACCCTAGTTTTCCAAGTCTGTGACTCTTGAATTACAAGTCCATATTATAAAACCTGTGTTTCGGTCACAACACACGTAACATTTTCAGCATGCATTGAGGTCCAAATGTCTGTATTAGACGTCGGAAACAACTATTGCACACATATATGTGTATTATGTTCGTCAAGCCTTGCATCCTCTTTTTTAATTTCAATACACTGTGAGAGATAGGATATTGTTACTATATGTAATGTATTACTCTTTTCTGTCCACTAGATGGCTGCTAATCAGATGTGGTGAGCCTCGTGTTATTCTTTTGTTTCAATTAGTAGGGTGGGGGGAAAGGGGGGAGTTAAGTTGCAGTTTTTGAATGTGCCAATAAACTTAGGGATAAAGTTAGTAAACTACTCCCATTTTGGCAAAGAGCCAATAAACTTTCATTTAAGACCACCCTTTTTGTCTACCTCACATGGCCTATAGAATGGCTGTATGAGCTCATACTTACATCCTAACTAATTTGGCACCACACAAAGAAGAAGAGATTCGCATAAATTGCGATAACAATTATTGGCGCCCAACGTGTGGCAGACAGCTTGCGTAATTTCCAATTCAAACGCCAGGAGAGGACCTGGCCAAAATTATCAGACGAGGTCACAAGTTGCAGCAAACAAAAGGTAAGAAGCTTTAATTCTTACACCGCCTCTGAATCTTTTGCCCAAGTTAATTCTCAAGAGTTGAATTGGTGTTATCGCGATAGAAGTATTCAAATTATAGCTGATCTGTCCTTTAGAACGGAAGAACCCGTTTAAATATTCCTTCTTTGTGTGGTAGAACGTGCTGAAACTGAGCAGAACGGAAGTTGTTAGACAGCTGATGCATATCCTGTGACGTAGAATTGGATCCCAGCCAAGCTCTGACGAGAGTCTTGGAGAGTGACTAGTAGGATTAACACCAATTCGATTGGCAGTTATTAAGATTGTGTATCCCTACAGAGAGTAGGATTAACACCAACTAGATTGGCAGTTATTAAGATTGTGTATCCCTACAGAGATTAGGATTAACACCAATCGCATATTACAGTATATAGGCGATTGGAAGTTATTAAGATTGTGTATCCCTAAGATAGTGTGGGATCAGTAGCGGTTAGATATACTGTTTGAATTGTGTATTACCATTTTCTTTTAGTGTAAGATCTTGGGATCAATAAAAGCCGCATATTGTTAAGCTGTGGAGCCCCCCAATAATGGGAAATTCTAATGTTGCAGGACAAAATGAGGAGATGTTAACAGCAGCTCAGCTGATGAGAGAGAGAGAAGGAAAGTTTCAGTCAATAAGTTAAAATCGTTCATGCATGAAATTGGTATGCCAGAAACAGGTAGATTAAATGAAAAATTATGGAAGAAGTTATTGCAGGAAAAGGGAGGTTGGTTGAGAGATAATAATAGGTTGGTGCAAGCAGAGTTATGGTGGAAGTTGTCCACTCATGTGACAGATGGAAAGTTGAAAGAAGTTGAGAGAAAGGGACAATATTTCTATTGTAAAATGGAGGATTTGGATGTGTTAGTGAACAAAGAACAGGATAGTTTGCCATGTGGCACCCATCCCCCTTCTTCTTCATCTTCTTCTTTATCTTCTTCTTCTACTTCTAAGTCAACCCCCCCTATTTCTTCTTCCTTACCATCCCCCTCTGGAATGTGTTCCACTGCAGGAACACCTCCCACTGTGCTTCCTGCTCCTTCCGTTCCTTCACCTCCCCCGAAGTTCCCTCTACAGGAAACCAACCCCTACCATATGGGGGATGGGAGTGTGTTTGTAGGCACAGGAATGCTGAAACTAGTAACATATGTGAGATCTGTAGATCTCAAAGGCAGGGCACATTTCCTATCATAGCCCCCAGCACTGGATTATATCCAGTGATGTCTGCAAACAACCCTTCCCAATTGTATGTCCCACCAGTTAAAAATGTGCCTGCAATGCTTGCCCCTATGATACCTACTGGAAATACCATTGACCAATCTACTCAATCTAGGGCTGCACCCACTTTAAGTTCCAATCCAGACATGAGTGGATTTCAATCCCAAGAAAATGTGGGATTTCCAGCATCATTCTTTGATGCACGAAGTCTGTTGTCCCCAGTTTCACCAGTATTATCCACGCCAAATCCACCCCGGCCTCATATACCCTATCGTACGCCCAGGCACATAACCCCTGGAGCGGCTCCTCTCAGGGGTCCAAATGATGGCCCTGATGAGCCTGTGTATCGCCCTTGGTCCCCTAGTGAGATGCTGGCCATGATGAGTAGGATTCCCAATACAGAGGATTTACCCATGCCGTTTTGTAGGGAGTTAGCGAAGATACAGAAAGCTTTCTCATGTTGTTGGCGGGATTTGGAAGATTTAGTTCAGTGTAAAGCTGGCGACTCTTTCTCTCAGATTATAGCCTCTGCGGTGGGGTCTTATGAGGGAGACGATACTACTTTAATGTCCGGGGAGCAATATATAGTGAAGCTCACGGAATGGGGGAGAAAGCGTTTAGGGGATCAGTCTGTTACATTGTCTGATATGCATCAGGACAGAACAGAGAGTGTGGAGAAATTTTATACTAGACTCCAGCAAAGATGGGTGGATTTGGGTTTTGAGCACACCTAAGATATGCATGGGAGAATTTTAAGTGCTGCTTTTGTGGATGGTCTCAGGGAAATCATTTGCAAGGCCTGAATGGAGAACTATACAGACCTCCATTTTGTTGCAAGTAGCAAAGGGTGTAGAATCTGAGTTGAACAAAAGACCCAAAACGGGCGTGGCTGCTTACCAGCCCTCTCCTCAAACAGGAGGAAGGAAAATACGATATAATCCTTTTAAATGTTTTAACTGTGGCAGGGTGGGGCACTTTGCACGTGATTGCCGATCTTTTTGCCCATTGGAGGAGGAAGAGGAGGAGAAAGCTCAGCCCCCTCAAGGGCAACGCCCATAGGGAGTTGGCAATCCAGAGTCAAATGCTGTGCCCCTATTACATATGCAATCCTTAGGGCCTGCCCCCGTTGTCTCCTTGGCAATCAGTGGGGGGGGGGAGCCTATCCCCTTTTTGATTGACACTGGAGCAGCCAAAACCGTTATCCACAGCAAACATGTAAAACAATCCCTCATATCTAAGGATAGTATTCCATGTGTAGGAGTAGATGGTAATGAGGTTCCTACTCCTCTCACAAAGCCAATACAAATTGCATTTGCCCCAAACCAACAAATGCTCAGTCGTCTCCTAGTCAGTGACACCGCCCCTGTTAATTTGTTAGGAGCAGATCTGTTGCAGAGAATATATGCGTAGATAACATATCTTCCTGATGGTACTGTGAAGTTACAAGGCAAACTAGGTGAAGAGGATATATGTCTCTTAGCAGCCTGTGACTATAATCCATTCCACATGTACGTGTCTACACTCTCTGAAGAGGGCATGTCCCTTCTGCTGCAACAAGTACCTGCACATCTGTGGGCCTCCGGACCCACAGATGTTGGCCGTTTATCTGTCCCTCCAATGATGATAGAACGTAAACCTGGTGCTCCTTTACCTCGAAAGGCGCAGTATCCCTTGAGTATACAACAGACTGATGCTATCAGCAAAATAGTACGTGATTTTGTTGATAATGGGGTACTAATTGAAACCATCTCTCAATGTAACACTCCCTTGTACCCCATTAAGAAAAGGGGGGGAAAGGGTCAGCCAGTGCAGTATAGAATGGTACATGATCTTAGGGCTGTTAATGAGGCTACAGTTTTTAATACCCCTGTGGTACCTAACCCACATACATTGTTGGCACAGATTGCCCACAGTGCTACTCATTTCACTGTGGTGGATCTTGCAAATGCATTTTTCTCAGTTCCATTACATCCAGATTGCAGATATCTTTTTGCTTTTAGTCATGACAGAAAGCAATACACCTGGACGGTCTTACCACAAGGTGCTCATAATTCCCCCAGTATGTACAGTACTGCCTTAGCCCAAGTTTTAGCGGATTGGCCCATTCCATCTGAAGGAGTTGTCTTACTTCAGTATATAGACGACTTACTTCTTTGCTGCCCTACAGAGAAGGTATGTAAACAAGCCTCCGTGTCTCTTCTCACTTTCCTGGCTGCAAATGGTTGTAAAGCTTCTCGTAAGAAGCTTCAATTTTGTTGCACCACTGTCACCTTTCTAGGGCACTGTATATCTGCTGGAATTAAACATCTCACTCCAGACCGTATAACTGCAATCCAACAAATTTCTCTGCCTACAACTGTGGGGGCTCTAACAATTTATTTGGGTCTAGTCTCATATTGTAGGCCTTGGATCAGGAATGCCTCTGCTCTTATGCAACCTTTGTATGATTGTCTCACCTCTTTTCCTTTTTCATTGACAGATGAGGCTGTGGAGAGCTTTCATACATTAAAGCTAGTCATCAGTTCCACACCAGCATTGGGTCTACCAGACTACGATAAAGATTTCAGACTCTATTGCACTGAATGTCTTGGCCATGCTTCAGCTGTTCTCACCCAAGCTAGGGCTGGCCAACAGCGTCCAGTGGCGTATTACTCTGCCAGACTTGATCCAGTGGCTAGAGGAGCGCCATCTTGTGTTCGTGCAGTAGTGGCCGTACAACTCATGCTTGACAAAAGTTCTGAGATTGTGCTGAATTATCCGATCACTGTTTTTGTCCCTCATGACATCTCGGCCATTCTCACACAAGTACAGCCAAAATACCTGTCTACCGCCAGACACCTTAGACTAGAATGTGCACTACTTATGCCACCAAATGTCACCATTAAAAGGTGCACTACTTTGAATCCAGCTACTCTGCTGCCTCTGGAGGGAGGGAGTAGTAGTACGAGTCATCTAGCTGTGTATCTTCCTGACCCGGAAGATGAACACGACTGTCTCCAATTAATGTCTCAAGAGACAGCAGGGTTTGATCACGTGGTAGATACTCCCTTAGGAAACCCAGATTTAGAGCTCTTTGTGGATGGATCGCGGTATGGTGTCCAGGGGAAGTTTTATACTGGGTATGCAGTTGTCACTCAGCACGATACGATCAAAGCAGAATCACTGCCCTCTCACATGTCTGCACAGGAAGCTGAACTCAAGGCTTTGGAAGAGTCCTGCAGGTATGCGGAGGGAAAAACTGCCAACATCTATACGGATTCCAGGTATGCTTTTGGGATCACCGATGATTATGATACAATTTGGAAGGCTAGAGATTTCCTTACAGCAAGTGGCAAGCCAATTAAACATGGCAAAGGGATGAAAGCCCTAATGGATGCTCTGCTGTTGCCAGCAAGGGTGGCCATTATTAAAATTAAAGGCCATTCGTCAGGAAAAACCCTTGAAGCTCGAGGAAATCATAGAGCTGATCTGGCAGCAAAAGCTGCTGCACAGAAACCCAGAGATGACTTTGTAGGGATAGCAGCAGTGCAACAGCAAATCTCCCTGCCAGTTAGCTTTGAAACATTCAAAACCTTACAGTCTCAAGCAACCAAAGAGGAAAAGGCAGTATGGATAAAGAAAGGAGCTGTGATTACCCCAAAAGGAACATGGGAATTAAGAGGGAAGTTGTCTTTGCCCCATGCCTTGTTCCCAGTGACAGCTCAGGCCACTCATGGGAATACTCACCTGTCCAAAACTGCGATGACTGCTCTTGTTCATAACTACTGGTATGCCCCAGGATTCACTGTAGCTGCAGCCAAATTCACTCAGGCTTGTATGATTTGTTCCCATCACAACATAGGAAGGACAGTAAAAACACCTTTGAGGCACACTCCCAGGCCCGATTTCCCCTTCCAAAGACTGCAAATAGATTACATCCAACTACCCAAAGTTGGGACCCTAGAATATGTCTTGGTATGTGTAGATCTGTTTTCAGGGTGGCCAAAGCCACTGCACAAAACACAGCCAAGAAACTTCTGAATGAGATAGTTTGCCGGTATGGGGTCCCAGAGACAATTGAGAGTGACCTAGGTTCTCACTTTACAGGGAAGGTCATGCAGGAAATTATGGGGGCTCTGGGTATTGAACAAGCTTTCCATACGGCGTATCACCCACAAAGCAGCGGTAGAGTAGAGCGACTCAACGGCACAATTAAATAAAAAATACAGAAGGCCATGGCTGAACTGAATAAGCCATGGACAGAGTGTCTACCCTTGGCACTCTTTTCCATCCGGTATACACCTAACCGGAAGACAGGCCTGAGTCCATATGAAGTACTCTTTGGCAATGCCCCTAGATTAGGACTCTATTTTCCACAATGACTCCAGATGCAGCATAGTAGTCTTTCAAAGTACGTTATCTGTCTTACAAACAGATTGTCTAATGTGTATTCCCAAGTTTTTGCTTCTCCTCCAGATCCAGACAGCATAGAGGTAACTAATTCTCTACAACCAGGAGATTGGGTAGTGGTAAAACGACACGTGCGGAAAGTCCTAGAACCACGGTTTCAGGGTCCACATCAAGTACTGTTAACCACCGCCACTGCTGTCAAGTTGGAAGGAAAGCCTAATTGGGTCCACGCATCTCACTGCAAAAAAGTTCCAGAACCTCAAGTACCGGAATGACTGCAAGGGCCGTAATGATTTTGCATGCCTTACTGTTCATTTTATATTGTACAGGGGGGAAGGCACAGTCAGATGAAGTCCCAGATGCCCTATTTAGAGCAATACTAATACAACAGAATCGTAGTGTAGTTGCATTTGTATCTCCTACATCTTCACCCACTATTGACAAAATGGCTTTAGAGACAGGGTTTTCAGATACAAATGTATGGATAGAGTGGATCCGCTATACGGTTCTTTCCCAGAAGCGATCCAACTGCATAGCCTGTGCTGCAGCTCGACCTCATTTGGGTACAGTACCTTTCCCGTTGAATGAGATTACAGATCCAGAGGGTTTCAAGTGCATCCTTAAGATGTACACTGAAACGATTCCTAGTAATAACATCTCCCGCTGCAGGACATTAGAATTACTCTATCCTATAGTTCATGATAAAGACCATATGGGTTTCGGTATAACGCCATACCCTGAAAATTATACCTGTTTTAATTGTAATAGTACAGGCAGAGACGTTGGTGTTTTCCCTCCAGGATATTGTTTCCATAACATCTATCTGAATGAGACAAGTAGTGACTCTGACGCTTACCCTGACAAATGGTTTATCCACCAAAATTATCAACACTCTGATATCTGGTGGTTGTGTGGAGATCTGAAGCTCCGACCCAGGATACAAACAGACTGGATTGGCCAATGTACCCTGATTAAGGTGCTAATGCCATTTGTTCTATTTTCGCCTCTTGAGTGGGATCAAGTCAATAAGCAAACCAATGTCTGGTCAAGGCTAAGGAGGTCACTTCCTACATCTTTTGATTCTCATGTTTATATAGATGCTATAGGAGTCCCTAGAGGAGTTCCGGATGAATTCAAGGCTAGAAACCAGATAGCTGCAGGTTTCGAATCAATATTTCCCATGATTGGCATTAACAAAAATGTAAACTGGATTAACTATCTGTATTATGATCAACAGAGATTCGTGAACTATACCCGAGATGTGGTGAAAGGAATAGCGGAACAACTGAGCTCTTCATCGGTGATGGCGTTGCAGAACCGACTGGCCCTCGACATGATCTTGGCGGAAAAAGGAGGAGTCTGCAAGATGATTGGAAGTTCCTGCTGCACCTTCATCCCGAACAACACTGCCCCTGACGGAAGCATCACCAAGGCTTTGAAAGGACTGACGTCTTTATCGAACGAACTGGCGGAAAATTCTGGAATCAATAACCCGTTTACTTCTTGGCTGGAACAGTGGTTTGGGAACTGGTCTAGTGTGTTGACTAATCTGCTAGTTACTCTAGCTGTAGTATTTTTGGTATTGGCATTAATAGGGTGTTGTGTGGTTCCTTGTTTTAAGAAAATTGTTTTTAAAATGTTTAATTCGACCATACCCGCAAACACCATGTACATGCATTGTGATTCTGTCAAATCTGAAGATTATTATGAAAACCTCTTTGAGGAACGCGATTCCGTCCTAAAACAAATAAAACCTTGTTCATAGTGGCGGAATAAATAGAATAAGATGAAAGCAAACCCGAAAGGGAGTTGGGGGGACCTGGTGAAGCAATAAGGAAAGTCCAGCTCTTCGCTGTTTAGGGCGTTGGGATAGTACCTCACTTTGCTTATTCATCTTGTATCTATTTACCGCAAAAAGGAGGGAATTGTGAGAGATAGGATATTGTTACTATATGTAATGTATTACCCTTTTCTGTCCACTAGATGGCTGCTAATCAGATGTGGTGAGCCCGTGTTATTCTTTTGTTTCAATTAGTAGGGTGGGGGGAAAGGGGGGAGTTAAGTTGCAGTTTTTGAATGTGCCAATATACTTAGGGATAAAGTTAGTAAACTACTCCCATTTTGGCAAAGAGCCAATAAACTTTCATTTAAGACCACCCTTTTTGTCTACCTCACATGGCCTATATAAGTGTATGTTGTTTGAATAAAGTATGCATATTTTCCATGATACCAGCCTGTATTGGTCTCATTGAGAAAGCTGTATGAGCTCATACTTACAATCCTAACTAATTTGGCACCACACAAAGAAGAAGAGAATCGCATAAATTGTGATAACAACACAAAGTATCTAAAAACTAAGGGGGACATCTACTAATCTTTTTACAACACTTTCTTGGTTAAAATTTTGTTGGATGCCATTTGTGCGGTAAAATTTGCAACATTTTTAGACGTGACAAGAAAACAGGGAGTGCCTTTCTTCACACCAGCCCTTTACCTCAAGACCTTAATATACATACCGTCTGTGGTATGTAAAGAAAAAAGTCAAAAGCAACTGTAGAAACAAAATGAAGTAAGGTAATGCTGGTGGTTTAATATTCGTTTTCTAGGTGACAGGTTCCCTTTAAAGTGAAGTTCTGTCCTGTTAATGGTGAATCCTGTGTTATCTATATATACAGTAAGGGCTTGTTCACACCACATGTTTTGCGGTTTGCAAATTGCGGATCAAAATGCGGACAGCACACGAAGTGCTGTCTGCATCTTTTGCGGCCGCATTGAAGTGAATGGGTCCGTACCCGCTCCGAAAAAAATGCGGCTCGGATGCGGAACCAGACCACAGTTGTGTGAATGAGCCCTAAGTGTTACCTTTCATAGTAAGGCTGCCTATGATGTTATTGAGATGAATACTGAGAAGTAATCTCAACAGAACAGGAAGTGTGTGCATAGTAACTTTATTTGTAAGCAGGAAATTTGGAGCCCTGTATTAGAAAACAACTTCAACCACTATAAAGATACACTAATGAATTCATATATGCAAAATTCGAGACTAAAATCTACAGAGTTTAACCACAGTTTGACTTTTTTTTTTACATACATGTCATAATGCCAGAAAGGGTGTATGAAGGGGGTGCTCAGAAGTTGAGCCTATCCCAAACATGGTGGGACCCGGATGATTTGGACAGCTAACATCCGCCTGCAGTGGCCGGGATCGAAGATAGTTCCAGTCTCATGCATTTAATCCCTTAGATGCTGCGGTCAATTGTGACCACAGCATCTGAGCATTTATTACTGGACAATCACAGGGGACAAAGTTGTCAGGGCACCTGAGTTGTTATGGCACAAGTGAAGGTCTACAAGCCTGCCATCTTACTTACCTATTACACCCTGCCTCTGCAAAAAAAAATGTAAAAATAGTATAGTCAGCTCCCCGCCGATCTGATATTGATGGCATATATTAGAGAATCATTTCAGCAAAGTTCGTGTTCCAAAATTCAAATGGCGATCCTTTCCCTTCTGAGTTTTGTCAAACATTGCAAAAAATAACAGTTTTTAATTTTCATGCCTCAATTCTAATTTATTGTACGCTAAAATGCTCATTATACCTCTAAACTAATTCCTTCAAGAGTCTGAATTCCAAAATGTTTTCTTGGAGGGGTGTTTCTTATGTTTTGGCCATCAACGCCTCTGAAAACCTATCCTACCTGAAAAAACATGCTAACAAATGAATCTGTAAGGTCCTCCTTAATTTCTGAGGCCTATGTTAGTCATGTAAAATAATAGGGATAAATATGGAATTTTTTTTTCTCTATTAACACATGCTGTATTCCAAATGTGAATTTGAAAATTAAATTTAGGAATACAAATTGAATTAACCTTACCAGTTCAGTGCACACTCCAAGGACCTTCCAACTGTTGCTGTCTTCAGCTTCTTTTGGTCTTTTAGCTCTTCTGTAAATAATTTGATTGCATTTTGCTGTAAAAACAAAATTACAATTTTTCAGAGACCGATATTTAGAAGACATAAAATGCTTATAGCGGTTGCTCAGGGTTAAAAAAGGGTCTGCTTTTTTCAGCACAGCACCATTCTTAACCCTTTCAAGACCAAACCATTTTTCACTTTTGTGATCAGACAATTTTGCAAATCTGACTTTATGTACCAATAACTTTAGAATGCTTTCATTTATCTGAGCCATTCTGAGACTGTTTTCTCGTGACATCTCGTTCTTGATGTTCGAGGTAAGTTTAGGTCGATAAGTTTTACCTTTGTATTATAAAAAGGCCAAAATTTACAGAAAATTTTTAGAAAAAAAGTATTTCTTAATTTGAATATCTTTGCATCAAAGTAGTGATACCTAATTAGATTAGATTAGAGTTCTTTTTACTTAAGATTTCCTATATGTCTACTTTACATTGGCATCATTTAAAAAAATTACATTTTATATTTTAGGAGGTTAGAAGGCTTAGAATTAAAGAATTTTTAAAATTTTCTATAAAATTTTCAAAACCGACTTTTTCAAGGACCAATTCAGTTCTAAAGTCACTTTGAGGTGAATTACATAATAGAAACCACCCCATTTTAGAAACTACACCCCTCAAATTACTCAAAACTGGTTTTACAAACCATTTTAAGCCTTTAGGTGTTCCAAATGAATTAAAGGAAAATGGAGCTGAAATTTACAATTTTCAGTTTTTGAGCAGATTTTTAATTTTAATCAATTTTTCCTATAATACAGCAAGGTTTAACAGCAAAGCGAATATTATTATATTACCCTGATTCTGCAGTTTACAAAAACATCCCACTTATTTTCGTAAACAGCTGGCAGGGTTCAGAAGAAAAGGAGCAACATGTGGTTTTTGGAGAGCAGATTAAGCCGGAATGGCTTTTGGGTGTTGTGTCATATTTGAAGGCACACTAAGTCACCCCTACATTAGAAACCTTCCAAAAGTGACTCCATTTTGGAAACTACACCATTAATTTATTGATGGGTTTACTGAGACTTTGACCTCACAGGTGTTTCAAAATATTTATAAACACTTCGCTGTGAAAATGAAAAATTATGTTTTTTACAAGAAAAAGTCGCTTAAGCCCAAATGTTTCACTTTAACAAGGGATAACAGGAGAAAATGCACACCATAATTTGCTACCCATTTTGTCCTGAATATGACAGGTAAACTGCTGTATATCGGTGATGATGTCTCTATGCCCAGCCAGTGTGATGATGTCATCATGTCACAGAACGAGATTTCATGCGGTTTCATCAATCAAGATGGCCGCGAAGTCCTCTCCGTAAGCAAATGGGTAAGGTGAGTATGTATTATTTTAACTGATTAACCCCTGAAAGGCCTCTAATTTAACATCAGATGCCACAATGAACGCGGAATACGATTCGTGACAAAGTAATTCATAACAATTCAAATTTCTTTGTGAAATTCAGTGAAGCAGCCAAATCTAATTTTTCTGAACTTAGATAATCAGTATCTGATCGGTGGGGGTCCGACACCTGGAACCCCCACAGGGACCCCCACAGACAGGCTGTTGGAGAAGGCACTGGTGCTCCTCTGAGTGTGTGGCCTTCTCTGTGCTGCACAGCGCCATACATTGTATAGTGGCTGTGCTTGGTATCGCAGGTCAACCCAATTGAAGTGAAAAGAGCACCAATGCCTTCTCAAACAGCTTATCGGTGGGGATCTTGGGGGTCAGACCCCCACCGATCAGATAAATACTGATGACCTGTCCTGAGGATAGGTGATCAGTATAAAAATCTTAGAAAACCCCTTTAATGCAAAAAAAAAAAATCTGCAAAGCTGTTGATAATTCCCCTCCAAAGAGTTTAATTAGAACTAGAAAATTCATACACTCCTATATTCCACTCACAGACAGCGTTGGACTTAGATTTCTTGGCCCCTCCAAAGGAAATTCCGAGAGCCCACCCTGCATTTTTTATAATAATAATCTTTACTTTAATTAATAGAAACATCCAACTGCACAAATAAAAACTTTTACAGATCGATAACATCCCTGAACCCCCACCTCTGCAACCCAGTAGCTCCAGACATGACAGAAGGGGGAAAAAAAACACAAATATGAAGAGACCTTTAACTATCATTCTCAGATCTTATAAACTTTCCCCAAATTGATTTGTAGTAGTAACAATAATACGTTTGAATTAACCAGACTTTTTAACTGCATTCACAGAATTTTCCTTTGATGGAAACAATTCCAAACCCACATCATAATAATTACCAAATGAGCTAGAAACAGAAACTTATAAGACAGAAAGAAATTTCAGTTTTGTATTAGGAATGCAAGTACAGTTTCAAGATAAGTTTAAAATATGGAAGTTTAATATGAACTTTAACATTTTAACATGATTAAAATATGCTATCCATACCTTGTACTTTTCCAGAACGTCACGCAACTCTACTACAAGATCATGCAAAATCATGGTTATTTCTTCGCCTAAATGGCCAAATAGGCGGCTGTACACGTCAATCTAATAATAATTAAAACATTGTATAAATACATCCCATAATTTTACAGCTTCTAAAACCTCTATCTGGAAAATACTAATACGAACTCCAGCTCACTTTACTAAAATTTATACAGTCGTGTCCAAGAGCTTTGAGACTGACAAAAATTTTGGTTCTTACTAAATTTGCGGATTCAGTGTTTTTCGATCTTTTTGTCAGATGTTTCTAGGGTATAGTACAAATCTAAGCATTTCATAATTTGTTTTTAACTTTTATTGATAAATACATCATATTTATGCAAAGACCCAATATTTACAGTATTGACCATTATTTTTTAAGACTTCTGCAATTCATCCAGGCATGCTGGATATAAGCTTATGGGTAAGGATGAGTGAACTGATTCGTAATGAACCTGATTCCTTATAAATTTAACAAAAATTTGTTTGCTAAATGCACTTCATCTTGGAAGTGTGGTATAATACAGGCATCCGCTCCATTTAGGTGAGTGAAACAGGTGCCCCCAAATACACAATGCCACCGCTATATTGGAGAAGACGCGTATTGGGATGATGAGGAATCTGTGCTCACATGAAGCGGCACCACCTCGTCTCACAGCTGATCCCAGGTGTCAGACCCCCGCCAATCAGATATAGATGACCTATCCTGAGGATAGGTCATCAATATTAGGGGCCTCTTTAATGATGCTGAGGCTCAAGGGTCCCATTGCCCTGCAGGCTACTACATTTTCTCTACAGACCCCACAGATGACAATGTATGATATTTGTCATAACTGAATGTACACTTTGTAAGTTTTACATAATACATAAATATAAAAAATGCTACGCTAATACTGTATAAATACTTTCAGACAGAAATAACTACCTTGAAAAATGAATGTCTGCCACTGTACTGTGGGTTGAAAAAATGTTTTTCAGTAACTGTACTTGTAATGTTAAACAAATTTGTTTTAGCAGATTCAGCAACTTTTTCCATTGTGGTCTTCAACTAAAATCAAAGAGAATGGTTCGTTAGTAATGCATGAAATATAATAATATATAATTGGCTTTCATAAAATTTGTAGGAAAACAAATGTCAAAGAACACGCATATATTCCACATACCTACACCTGATATGAAGCAAAATCGTCAGAATTAGCAGAACTATAGCCTTACCAAGTATAGAAGGAATAGATGCACTACTGCATTTAAAGAGTATCAGCCGGATCAACCCTATCACCTATGACCTGGTAAGGTTGGCCCTGCTGATTTAAACAATATATACAATTTAGTCCTTTACTCCTCAAAATCACTGAGTATTACAAAATGAGCCCCTTCATTGTCCTAAACCAACTAGTCCAATCCGTGGTTTCCAGTGTGGAATCTTAGGGTAATATTTTCCTGTGGGTGAATACATCCATACAGATGTTTTTTCCAAAGCATTTTTAGTATAAATACCTTATTCACTTGCATTGGATGTAGAATGATAGTGGATTTGATGTGGAATTAGGTCCAAGATCCACACCTGAGGCCAGACACACTCACAGCATGCGTTGATGTCCTATTCTGACCACGTCTCCTCCCAGCATTATAATGATTTATAACTCTATGTGACCGTGAGAGTCCTGGAATCTATTGTATTACACCCAGAACATTATGTCAGTGTAATTCAGTAGATTCCAGAACTCTGAGGGTCACATAGAATTATAAATCATTCCTGTCTGAGGAGCAGAGGTTAGAATAGGACCTCACATCTACACACTCTGTGAGTTTAACGCACAGAACTCGCTTTTGTGTGTCTGGCCTTCATCAAACCCTGAACGTGTGGACAAACCTTATAAATATCACCAGAGAACTAACAAATTACATACCTGCTCATTTAATGTCTTCTCTATCAAACATTCATGTTGATTTTTGAGTTGTTTGAAAAGGTCTTCATTTTTCTTCAAGAAATTTGATTCAATTTGAAAGCTAAAATCAAGTAATAAAAGTCACTGAAGTATAATGATATACTTTTTGGTCTTTTACTTAAAGGCTATGGATACTGTTCCACTACATTTTTGTTTATTGTCCACTTGCTCCCTAAATGCAAAAATACAGTGGTGCTTTAACGTATGTGAACCCTTCAGAATATTCTATATTTCTGCATAAATGTTAGTTAAAAGTACTGTCAGATTTTTACCCAATTCCTAAAACTAGATAAAATAATGAAATCAAATAAATTAGTCAGAAATATTAGACTTGGTTATTTATTTATTGAAGATAATGATCCAATATCACATGTCTGTGAGTGGCAAAACTTTAACTTTTATTCTTTTTCAACCATTTATTGGTAGAATGTTCTTAGGTCTGTAGTCTTGCTTCATGACCCATGTTCTCTTAAGATTCAGCTCATGGACAGATGTCCTGACATTTTCCTTTAGAATTTGCTGGTATAATTTAGAATTCATTGCTTCCTCAATTATGGCAAGCTTCCTTGGCCCAGATGCAGCAAAACGGCTGAAACCATGATACTACCACCACTGTTTCTCACAGATAGTACAAGGTCTTTCTGCTGGAATACAGTGTTTTACTTTTTCCAAACTTTCTCCTTGCAATACTGCCATGCACAGCATTGTTCTTCCATGTCCTACCAATGGTGGAATCATATTAGCTGATATGATAAAGTCCTTCAGTTGCTTAGAGGTTACCTTGGGTTAGTTTGTGACATAGTGGACTATTACACGCCTTGCTCTAGGCATAATCCTTGTTGGTTGACCACTCCTGGGGAGACTAATAATGGTTCTAAATTTCCTTCGTTTGTACAAAGTCTGACTGTGGGTTGGTGGAGTCCAAACTCTTTAGACATGATTTAGTAACTTGTAACCTTTGCCAGCTTAATGAACATCAACATCTGTTCTTCTGAGGTCTTCAGAAAACTTCTATGTTCATGCCATGATGCACTTCTACAAACGTGTTGTAAAGATCAGACTTTGAGATCCCTGTTCTTTAAATTAAAAAGGTCACCCCCTCACACCTGATGGTCCTCCCATTGATTGAAAATACCTAAATTTCACTTTCACATCATCTGCTAAAGGTTCACATACTTTTGCCTTTCACAGACGTGATATTGGATGATTTTTCTGTGTAAATAAATGACAAAATCTGCTTTTAGGACTTGTGTGAAAATCTGATGTAGTTTTAGGTCAATTTTAACAAAAATATAGACATTTCGAAAGGGTTCAAAAACTTTCAAGCAACACTGTATTTTATTATATTGCTGTAGAGCCTGTGCAACACTAGCCGAGTGTAGTGCTGCTCCTGATATAGATGCTGACAGAGGGTCTGTTCTTGGTTAATATCAGCTCAAGGAAACAGTTTTCTCTGCTGCCCCCTCCATCATTTAACAGTAGCACAATATAATGATACTAGGGGGGTGTGCACAACAGATCAGAGTGTAGAATAAAAGCATATTACAGCAGAATATTCAGGAATGTATGATGTCACAGTGCAGATAGGGAGGAGAACACATAGAAGCGGTGTTAAAAGGGGAAAGCAGTACAAGAAGGAAGCTTTGATAGTACTTAAGAGCTAGTGATGGCAGTAGCATCCTGCACATGTCCATCACTGGACAATAACTGGTGCGCGCTGGTATGTCCAGCTGAAACCTGGCGCTTATGCTGGAAACTGACCGGATCCCATTATAGTCAAAATGGTATTGCGTTGAATGGCCCTATCGGGCTAGGCCAGGTACTGTGAAATCCGGTAAGCTGTTCTCTGCTGGATTGATTTATCGCAGGTGTGGAACTAGCCTTAGACAATCCTTTCTCATATGCTCTAGTAGGATACAAAAATGTTCCTTGAACAGGATCACCCTCTATTAGTGATGAGCAAGCATGCTCGGCCAATTATTGGTTCGGCTCGAGCATCGCTATGCTCGACGCTCGGCTTTACTCGGCCGAGCACCACGTGTGTTCGTCGTATTGCTCGAGTCTCCTTCCCGCACGTTTGACGCCTTCTAAGCAGCCAATCAAGGTCCAGGTAAGTAATTCCCCTCAGTGTAAGACCATAGCCATGTTAGCTGTAAACCTTACACTTATTGTCTGGCCGGAACACGTGATACCATTTCATATAGGAGCTGAGGTCCGGCGCTCGGCTCATTCAGCGTTTTGCTCTAAACTTACTGATTTTACTCCAAAAACCTTATTAAAAGACCTAACAGTCCTTTTAAGGACTACAGTGTCTGTTTGACAGCAGTGCAGCACCTTTTTTTTTTAAAAAGAAGGGGTTTGCTTCAGCACTATCAGGGACAGGCGTCATCAGGAAGTGACAGATAGTGCAGGGCTTGAAAATCGCTTTTTTAACTACCCAAACTTCTAAAAGACAGAAAGATTTCAGATTAGTGACATCTACAATATGCCATCATAAAGCAGTGTGTTGGGCAGATATTATAAAAAGGGGCTTATTCACTACAGTGTGCCTGGTACTGAGATATACACTGCACCACCATAAAGCAGTGTGTTGGGCAGACATTATAAAAAGGGGCTTATTCACTACAGTGTGCCTGGTACTGAGACATACACTGCACCATCATAAAGCAGTGTGTTGGTCAGACATTATAAAATGGGTCTTATTCACCACAGTGTGCCTGGCACTGAGATTTTCCCTGCACCATCATAAAGCAGTGTGTTGAACAGACATTATAAAAAGGAGCTTATTCACTACTGTGTGCCTGGTACTGAGATATACACTGCACCATCATAAAGCAGTGTGTTGGGCAGACATTATAAAAAGGGTCTTATTCACTACAGTGTGCCTGGTACTGAGATATACACTGCACCATTATAAAGCAGTGTTTTGGGCAGAAATTATAAAAAGGGGCCTATTCACTACAGTGTTCCTGGTACTGAGATATACACTGCACCATCAGAGAAATTATTTTTCTGGGGAAATTAACTTAACTTGTGCCACATCTGTGTGTGCGTTCAATCCGCAACCGTTATATCAATTACTCCAGCAGAGAGAGAGAGTGATTTATATTTTGCCCATAGTTAACTAGTTTTGGGCACATCTGTGTGTGCGCTTAGGCCGCAACCGTATATACAGTATTCCAGCATAGAATACATTTTATTTGGGACAAATTTGTATCCAATATAGAACTACATCCGAATACAGTGTGTATAGTAAAAATTACATTCTCTTGGGCCTAGTGTAGTGGCCAAAATCTGTATTTTTTTGTATCCAGTACCTTACTGCATCTCAATACAGTGTGTATCGTAAAAATTACATTATCTTGGGCCTAGTGTAGCGGCGATAATCTGTATTTTTCTGTATCCAGTACCGAACTGCATGTCAATACAGTGTGTATCCTAAAAATTACATTATCTTGGGCCTAGTGTAGTAGCCAAAATCTGTGTTTTTTTGTATCCAGTACCTTACTACATCTCAATACAGTGTGTATCATACAAATTACATTCTCTCGGGCCTAGTGTAGTGGCTAAAATCTGTATTTTTCTGTATTCATTACAAAACTGCATGTCAATACAGTTTGTATCGTAAAAATTACTTTCTCTTGGGCCTAGTGTAGTGGCCAAAATCTGTATTTTTCTGTATTCAGTACCTTATTGCATGTCAGTACAGTGTGAATCATACAAATTACATTATCTTGGGCATAGTGTACTAGCCAAAATCTGTATTTTTCTGTATCCAGTACCTTACTGCATGTCAATACAGTGTGTATCGTAATAATTACTTTTTCTCGGGCCTAGTGTAGTGGCCAAAATCTGTATTTTTCTGATTCCAGTACTGTCCTGCATCAGAAAACCGTGTCTTTAGCGACAGTAAAACAATCTGCGCCACATCTACAGACAAAACTATTAATATGAAGAAGGCGAGCACAAAGGGACGGGGAAGTGGGCGTGATGCTGATGGTGCTAGCAGAGGCCGTGGCCCTGGGTGTGATGCTGATGGTGCAAGCAGAGGCCATGGCCCTGGGCGCAATGAAACTGTGCCTGCTGCCAGTGCACTAGAAAAAACTAAAAAATCCACCTTACCCAGCTTCATGTCCAACTTAGCTGGGCGGCGCAGGACAACACTGTCCAAGTCGGACCAGTGCGAACAGGAGGTCGGTTGGATTGCAGAAGATAATGCTTCCAGTTAAGCACCACCCTCTCTTCCACTAAGTCCAGTCTCTGGAGCCAAGAGTCTGGTCAACCGAATCCTCACTCTGATGCTCCTTCCTCCCACCATGTCGCATCTGGCCAAACAAGTGATCCCACACTCGGGTATTCACATGACCTCTTTTCATCGCCAGTACTCGGTTTGGCTCTCTCGCCAAGCACGTTTGAAGAGGTACCTGAGATATTGTGCCCTGATTCCAAACCTCTTGAGCCTTCACACTCTCAAGAAGATGACGGTGGTGAACGGCAATCATTCGTTCTCAAGGTGGATGATGATGAGACACAGTTGTCAATCACTGAGGTTGTGGTTAGGTCAAGTCAGTAGGATGAGCAAAGTGAGGAAGTGGAAGAGGAGGTGGTGGACGATGAGGTTACTGACCCAACATGGGAAGGTGAAAAGCCGAGCGAGGACAGCAGTACAGACGGGGAGGGATCCGCAACACCACAACAGTCTGGAAGAGGCAGTGGGGTTGCAAAAGGAGACGTCAGCCCACACCAAACAGGCCCGCAACCATTACACTGAGCACCCCCATGCGTAAATCTACCTTGCCAAGGGGTAGGTGTTCCGCAGTATGGAGCTTTTTTGAGGACAAAAGAGTGGTAGTTTGCAACCTGTGCCGTACCAAAATGAGCCGTGGCGTGAACACTAGCAACCTCACCACTACCAGCATGATCTGCCACATGGCATCCAAGCATCCTAATAAGTGGGCCGAACGCCTGGGTCCACACTCTGGGTCTGTGGGTCCCACCACTGCCTCCTCTTCCCCTGTGTTACACACTGCTGGCCAATCCCCTGTCGAAGGCGCTTGCCCTGATGCCCCTCACCCTGCACCTGGACCTTCGCATGAACCATCGGCAACAACATCCACTTCACTGTCCCAGTGTAGCTTCCAAATGTCGATAACACAGGCATTTGAACGCAAGCGCAAATACCCTCCCACCCTCAGGCCATAGCACTAAATGCGCAACTTTCAAAATGATTGGCCCTTGAAATGTTGCCATTTGGGCTTGTGGACACTGAGGCCTTCCGCAGCCTGATGTCGGCGGCTGTCCCTCGGTACACAGTCCCCAGCCGCCACTATTTTTCTTAGGGGACAAACAGCACACTGCTGCAGAGCTGTGGCAGCTGTGGCAGGGAACATACCGATCTGTGGCTCTTGCCACTCAACCTACAAACAGGCTTGGTTGTGTCTGACAATGGCCGTAACTTGGTGGCAGCTTTGGAGCTCGGCAACCTGACACACATTCCATGCCTAGCCCACGTCTTAAACTCAGTGGTTCAGCGGTTTATCAAAAACTGACTAATAGAGCTCTATAAAACCTACCCTAATAGAGTTCTATTAGAGTGAATAGAACTTCACACTGTTCCTGCTGCTCTGTGCTTTGTGCACACAGCAACAGGAAACTGACTATGGCAGTCAGGAGTTCAGTAGCATCCTGGTTTCCATGGTAACCGATCGGAGCCCCAGCATTACACTGCTGGGGCTCCGATCACTGCCACCAATGAGGAGGAGGTTAGGGGACCCTATGGCCACTGCCACCATTGATTTTAATACTGGGGGGAGGGAGGAAGGGTGGATGGATGGGCACATTGGCCACTAATGTCTTTTACTGGGAAAGGGGGGGGGGGCGCACTGGCCACCAATGTTTTAATACTGGGGAAAGGAGGGGGGGCGCACTGGCCAATGTCTTTAATACTGAGGATGGGGGGGACGGCGCACTGGCCACCAATGATGAGTAACAGTTAATATACAAATGCAGGCAGAAGAAACACGTTGCCGGCACCCTGCCAGTGACAGCACATGTATAAAATATGTTAGCAGCTTAACAGACAAAGTGCTATGGCAAGAACACAATAATCTCTCCACACCCCTCCCCACCCGGATAGCACATACCAAATATACACTAGAGATAGTCACATGGGCGCCCTCAGGAGGAGAGGTGGGATCACATGGTAGTTCATTGTATTTTTATACGGCCAGCCCCCTACTGTGATCTAAGCAAGGAGGAGGAGGGACCATTAGGTCATGCAGTACGATCAAGGTAATGATTGGACACATGATTTTGAATTAATGAATTGATGATTGAGAAGTGGGTGGACATCAGACAGGGGTCAGTGGAGTCACAGGTGTGGGACATAATGATAGGTGACAGACATGAAAATCATTGGTCCGGTTTGATATAAATGGGGTTTAAATAGCTGCACTAGTTCACGAATTGGACACGCCCCCTCCTCCTCTCCCCTGGCGTTATACAGGTACTAGGACCGTCGGCAGTCTGTTGGTATGTATTACATGCAGGCGTAAGCATATGCTGGCAAAGCATGTATTAGACATATGGCACCATGCCTGATACTTTAGGCAGGGATTGATACTTTTTAGGGAGCCCTGTAAACAGGTCGTTTGGTCCTATCAATAGCACTATTTGTACTATTATTGTAAGTATGGTTAGTGAGGGCATACAGCCTTAACTATCTCTAGTGTATATTTGGTATGTGCTAGCTGGGTGGGGATGGGTGTGGAGAGATTATTGTGTTCTTGCCATAGCACTTTGTCTGTTAAGCTGCTAACAAATTTTATACATGTGTTGTCTATTTAATTATTGGCTTTGGTGAAATAAAGAATGCGATTATTACATTATATGTGTGGCTTTGCTATTTATTTAGCTATTTCTTTGATGATCTGTGTTGAAACACACATATTACATTATTGTGGTTGTTGTCTTGGTGAATCAGATAAAAATGAACAAGGCCTGGATTGCCCCTAACTTCTCCACTCCACCAGAGGAAAGCTAAGCTAATCAGGAACAAAATGCAATTTAAATGTATGGTTTATAATGTACTTAATCCACAAGATTCAAATGCACCCTTTTCACCGCAAAAAAGGGTATATGCTTGAATCTTGTTTTCTCATCCGCCTCCTCTTCCATACAGAATATATATGCCCTAACTACCATGTTTTGTAGGGTTCGCTCGGCTTCAGGCCCTCACCTCTAATGTTTTATACGGTTTGCTTACCTTTAGGCCATCACTGCAATGTTTTATGGGGTTCGCTCACCTTCAGGCCCTCACCTCCAATGTTTTATATGGTCTGCTAACCTGTAAGCTATTACTGCAATGTTTTATGGGGTTTTATCACCTTCAGGCCCTCACCTCCAATGTTTTATACAGTTTGCTTACTTTTAGGCCATCACTACAATGTTTTATGGGGTTCGCTCACCTTCAGGTCCTCACCTCCAATGTTTTATATGGTCTGCTCACCTGTAGGCCATTACGACAATGTTTTATGGGGTTCGCTCACCTTCAGTCCCTCCCCTCCAATGTTTTATACGGTCTGATCACCTGTAGGCTATTACTGCAATGTTTTATGGGGTTCGCTCACCTTTAAGCCCTCACCTCCAATGTTTTATATGGTCTGTTCACCTGTAGGCCATTGCTGCAATGTTTTATGGTGTTCAATCACCTTCAGGCTCTCAACTCCAATGTTTTATATGGTCTGCTCATCTGTAGGCCCTCACCTCTGATGTTTTATACGGTCTGCTCACCTGTAGGCCATCACTGCAATGTTTTATGTGGTTCGCTCGGCTTCAGGCCCTCACCTTTAATTTTTTATACGGTCTGCTCACCTGTAGGCCATCACTGCAATGTTTTATGGGGTTCACTCGACTTCAGGCCCTCACCTCTAATGTTTTATATGGTTTGCTCACCTGTAGGCCATCACTGCAATGTTTTTTGGTGCTCGCTCATCACTACCCTCTATTATCCAGAACAAAAGTATGCTATACAAAGCAGCTTGTCTGTGTATGATACCCATTGATTTCAGTGAGCATAGTGTACTGCTTCATGTATTCTGACGCATCATCAGAGGAGAAATGAACAGGTGCAGACTTTCCCTTGGGGACAACTGATTGCAGTGCGCCGAGCACTGCACCTATTCCTGAAGTAAACACTTTGTTAGAGCAGCTTCGTCAACAGGGGTTGTCAAAAAAATCTCTAAAAATTACAGGAACTAATAGAAATTAAGCTAAATCTTACATATGGAAGCTAAAGGATGATTTTAAGTGTTGATGACAGGGCAATCTTCAGAGTCTTATTCAGTTCACAGTGAAAAGTAAAGAGGATACCTTCACCTGAGCGGCTTATTTTGGCGCAAGTAATAGCACATGTAACACAGCTGAGATCCTGTTACAGACATTCGGCAGAATTTAAAATAAGGTAACATTTGAAGTCAGTTTGCTTGCGTCTTCATTGACATACTTTGCGCTAAATGTATCAAACTTTGCACATTGTTAAATGGTCACTGTACTTTGCCATAACTTTTGTATATGTGATAGCTAGTGTTCTAAATAGAAAAACGGAATATTGCGTTATTTAGCAAAAAATGCTGTCTTGCACCTTTAAAAATTCCATAAATTGATGGCCACTAGGGGTCTCTCTTCCTGCTAGGTTGCTTTTTGCAGCTGGTTGTTATGTGAAGTCTAGCAGCAAAAACACTGAGACCAGTTCCCGGATGTGGGGTGCGTTTCCCTTGTGCTTTTGCATTACACAATGCTTCTAGACCAGGGGTCGGCAACCTTTTTCAGATGGAGTGCCAATTTAAAAAAAATATCAAAGTTGAAGCGCTCGGCATGTCGGTCAATACAGGAAAGTCATATAATACAAACTTTATGTGACAAAAACCAAATGATCAGTTTAACTTCCCATTCAGTGTGATCCCTGATTTTCTTAGATTTGGTTCATACGAGGAGACTTTGAGCTAGACACAGGTCCCTCTGCAGTAAGCCTGCTTCATGAGGGACAGAGGACGCCATTCATAGGTGAGATTTGTCCACATAAATACGTCAACCCAAATGCAATCTTCCAACAGTCAAGTTTCTAGAAGTGATTTCTAACACATGAAAAGGGACTGTGGGGATTTATCAAAACTGGTGTAAAGTATAACTGGCTTAGTTGCCCATAGCAACCAATCAGATTCTACCTTTTAGTTTTCAGAGCTCCTTTGTAAAATAAAAGGTGGAATCTGATTGGTTGCTATGGGCAACTAAGCCAGTTCTACTTTACATCCAGTTTTGATAAATCTCCCTATGTGTTCTCTTTGCATGTTTCAAGTCATGCTTTTCACTGCTCCTTTGAATCCACCTAAGGGACAATATATGGGGCACCCTCCACCAACCATGCACTTACTGACAGTGGTGGGGAGGACAGCCGTCACTCAGTCATTTTAAATGAGGGCTCACCACTGTCAGTAAGTGCATGGTTGGTAGAGGGGCCCCCCAAATACTGGCATCCAATACACTCCCCCCTTCCTTCCCCCCCAGTAATAATCAGAGCTTATCCCCATGCAGGCTTACTATCCTCCCCCTCAGTTGTCAGAATCTTGCATCCCATCATCCCCACATGCCTCCCCAGCAATCTGAAACAGGTTCACTATCTCCCCCCCAACAATCAAATGCAGGCTAACCATCTACCCCCACCCCCCAAAATAGTCAAAAGCTTGCTCCCCATCTTCGCACATTTCTAAACAGCAGGCATACCATCTCTCCCACCCCCCAAAGTTGTCACAAGTTTGTCCCCATTGTCCCACCATCCCCCCCTTACCCCCAAATTAGTCACCATGCTCCTTTACCTTATCACCAAGCTCACCAGCTTCCTTTATTCCGCCTGCTCCAAGGTAACAGATAATAGCAGCAGCGATGCTCAGCCAGCCATGAGGTAGCAGCAGAATGCATATGGGTGGCTGGCGCCACCGAAAGCGTGAGGGGCAGGCCTAGGAGACGTGCCCTGCATGGCGCGTCTCACATTTCTTCATTTATTAAAGGCACAGCGCAGTGTATCGCAGCGCTACACAGCCAGCCTGCCCATGAGGTAGCAGAGTCTACTCTGCTGGCTGGCATGGAAGGAAACATCAGGGGCGGCGGGCCTGGCGCGTCTGAAATTAATTTGTTTATTAAAGGTGCAGCCACCACAAATTACAGTGGCGTGCCAGTAAAAAGCAGCCTGCGTGCCATCTTTGGCACGCGTGCCGGGGGTTGCCGAACCCTGTTCTAGACTATATCCTACTTGCTTGCTTCTGTCTCTATTGTAACTAGCCTGCCTGGGGAGTGATGGATATGTCCAAAGTAGAAACTAGGGCAATTACCATAGGGCAATTATTTTGCAGAGGCTGTATGTTCAGTAAGCAGGTATGATTATAGAGAGAGATACTTATTTTATATGATATTGCTACTTATACACAAAGCATTTTTAAAAAAACATCATGTTTTGTGTCACCATTTTCTGAGAGCCATATTTTTTTTATATGGTCTTGTGTGATAGTTCGTTTCTTGAGGGATGAGGTTACATTTTCATTAGTACAAATTTGGGCTACATACGACTTTTTGAATGAATAATATAATTTTTCAGAGGTGAGGTGGCCAGAAAATGGCTGTTTTGGCATGGTGTTAAATGTATTTTTGTATGGCCTTCATCTGATGGGATAGCTCATACCAGATGTAACCATGCCAAATATGTCTATTTTCCTTTTTTCTTTAGATTTTTAAACAATAAAAGCATTTTCAAAAATCATGTTTTGTGTTGCCATTTCCGTATGTGAGGGTCATCTGGTGATGGTCTTGTGTGATGGTCTTTTTAACTATTTACTTTTATTTTATATAAAACACTTTTTTATCCTTTTTTGTCCCATAAGGGTCTGATCCCTTTTACAATGCAGTACAATAGTAACAGTTGGGCCCCTGCTTGAGGAAGCCCAGCTTCTGTGCCGACTCGATTAGCGGGTCATGTAATGTATGATCTTCATGCACATATGTGTTAAAAATGTACACTGTACACGGAAAAATTACTTCTACGTTAGCAAAATTTACATTATCTGACAGCGCGGTATATAGAAATATAACCTAAAAATTAATAAACAAAACCATTGTCATGCAACTTTGTAGCAGACAATGATTATTAGCAAAAATTCTAATTTGCAACTGAAATGCAACCTCTAGCAGAATCCTTATACAAATAAAATATAGTACATACATGCCACATATGTCTACATTCAATGCTACATTTGTAGAAATGCAAAAACCACAGGAATGCACAAACCAACTTTTTTGGGTGCAAATATTAGGAATTATTGTTTTGTTTTATGACGCACAGGATTGCAGTTAGTCTGTTCAGGTGCTCAAGTCAGGTAGTTCCACCTACTACCACATGCAAAATCAGTAAAGTATAAAAGAGGACCGGGCACTCTGATGGAAAACTGGAATCACACTTTAATAGAAAGTAATAAAATAATAGGACAGCCATCAAGTTCACATGTCACGTGGTGTCCTGGGGATTCAGAGCAATGTGGGCACTTCTGGGATGGTACGCTCTGTAAATTTCCTCCGGAGGTAAGTTGGTAATAGGGGGGTCTGACGTGACATGTGAACTTGACATGGGGGTCTGACGTGACATATGTTTACGTGACATGTGAACTTGATGGGAGCGTCTGAAAGAGCACAAGAGCCAGTGTTCACAAGCTCCACTAGCGTGGTAAGAATTGGGAAACCTGATCGAGGAGCATACAGAGGCACGGAAGATTCGGGTAAGGTCGCTCTATGAGTATATAGCGCTAACTCTTGAGGTGCACCCTACATCCAGCGGGACGCCGCTGATCACTGTTCCTTATACAGAGACCCCTGCATTTCTGCCGAGTGCATATCTGTGATTTGTTCAATTATATCGAGGAGGATCCGGAGTATTGATAAGAGACAATAGTGTCCAGATATACAAGCAATATTGACTCCAATGTAGTTCTTAATTGTCTGGACATTAATAGCGCTTCACTCATTAACCTTAATGCTGTGTGCTGCTACTATCGATGCTGCTAGGGATTTGCTGCTATTAGAACCAACACTGTTATGATAGGGAAGTTTTATGTGATCTCCGCTTTTATTACTTGGCTGTCTTATTGTATTTTATTGTCTAATATCGAGATATTGGCTGTCCTATCATTTTATTACTTTCTATTAAAGTGTGATTCCAGTTTTCCATCAGAGTGCCCGGTCCTCTTTTATACTTTAAATATTAGGAATTATGTACTACATTATTTTCTATCCCTCTAAACTATAATCCTAATTAATAGAGATCAGCAAAGTTATCAAAAATTCACCAAATTTTACAAAGAAATGCAGCATGCAGAAGCACTAACACTCACATGTCTTTTGCATGCGCAGTTGCCACACACACAGCTCTTCTGCAAACACACCCTATTATCTTTAATAAAAATTCACATTTACACTGGAAATGTGCCACCCACTGTAGCTCTTTCTGGTCTGGCTCTTTCCACTCAATACATAATCAGAGGCTGTTAGGCTGCAGTTAGAGTTTTCATCTCCATCCCTGCAGCTTGGGGACCTTCTGGATGCAGAGTGCTATGTTTCTCACAGTCGTCTTGATGACCGCTCACCCTCCTTTCTTGCCTGTGCTAATCACACTGATTGGTGTCAGCCTGGAAAAGAGACGTGTGTAGACGGACTCCTCTCTCATTAATCCAGAAAAGCACTGTTTCAGCGCTCTGCCGGATCATTAAGGAACCAGTCAGGAAGGTCTGACACTGCTGGAACATCCTGACTGCAGACTATAATATTTTTTGCGTCTTATACTCCAAAAAATATATTTTAATAGTTCAGCCATTTTCAGGCACAGCAATGTCAATTATGTTTACTTATTTTACACTATATTTAATTTGGGGAAAAGGGGCTAATTCGAATTTTTAATTCCTTTAGTTTTTTATATGTTTAAAAACGTTTTATAACTTTTTAACTTTAATTTTAGCCCCCATAGGGTATTTGAACATACGATTGTTAGATTCCTTAATTGCTGTCTATGGGAAAAATCTCTGTCTTGTAATAAACCTTGCTACAAACAGAGCTTAATAGGAAATTAAGGGTTTGCCCCATAAAAATATTTTTAAAACCATCACCTGGATCACAATACTTTTGCATTTAATTTAAAATGTAATATAGCCACTGAGTTATTTAAAGGGCTTCTGTCACCCCCAAAATGCATTTTTCATTAGCTGACATTAGCTATTCGCTAATGTCAGCTGATCTCAAACATACTTTTCTTATTGTCCTGTGTGGTTTAGTTATTTAAAAAAACGTACTTTTATGATATGCAAATCGCTTCACTACCAGCAAGTTGGGTGGTAACTTGCTGGTAGCTGCCGCATCCTCCACTTGCCGACACGCCCCCTTCTCCTGTTGATAGACAGGGCAAGCGAGCGCTCTCTTCCTCCGGCTGGCCCTGTCTGCAGCTCAAATCCCGCGCCTGCGACGTACCGGTCTTCATTCGGTGCAGGCACTCTGAGAGAAGGACGCTCGTTTGGCTGCTCCTTCCTCAGTGCGCCTGCGTCGATGACATCAGCCCTATACCTGGAAGAGAAGATGAGTGTAGGGCTGACGTAATTGGCTCAGGCGCACTGAGGAAGGAGCAGCCAAGCGAGCGTCCTTCTCTCAGAGCGCCTGCGCTGAATGAAGACCGGTATGGCGCAGGCGTGGGATTTGAACTGCAGACAGGGCCAACCGGAGGAGGAGAGCGCCCGCTGGCCCTGTGTATCAACAGGAGAAGGGGAGGTGTCGGCAAGTGGAGGATGCGGCGGCTACCAGCAAGTTACCGCCCAACTTCCTGGTAGCGAAGAGATTTGCATATCATAAAAGTAAGTTTTTTTAAATAACTAAACCACACAGGACAATAAGAAAAGTATGTTTGAGATCAGCTGACATTAGCAAATAGCTAATGTCAGCTAATGAAAAATGCATTTTGGGGGTGACAGAAGCCCTTTAATACAATGAATTTGTATAGCAATATTTTATTTTCATTACTTCTCTGTCCAGTTCTCTGAGGTGGATGCACATGCTCAGTTCCATTGTTCGACTGCCATCAGCTCTATCTTCTGTTAGAAGCTGTGACGGTTACAGGAAGAGAGCTGTAGCACAAAGGACATGATCCTTGAGCTGCCAGCTTGAAATAAATCTAGAAGAGCAATTGAAGCAATTAATGGGAAGATCTCTGGGTGTGAGGTACAGGGCTGGTTCTAGCTTGGTTATAAAAAGATAGTCATATACATTGGTTAAGGGATAACCCCATTAACTTTGGCTGGTGTGGAAGCCTTCACAAGGCCCCCAAGCTTCCATAGCAACTGAACATTTAGGGGCATAATTAGGAGCTTATGGGCCTAGTGCAAGATATCAACTAGGGCCACACTGCATACCATCTCCTCAAACTTGCCAATTAGAGCTTGCCTGTACTTTTGTATCAGCACTGGTGGTCTTTTAAATGACCCATTGATACAGCATTAACAGCCGGGGCAGACTGAGAACTTAAATTGTCCTTGGAAAAAACTAAAAGTGGCCCCATTTTGTAGTCTGGTCCAAATTGACAGAAAGTGAGGGCAACACAATTAAGCAGGGCCTGCAATACCATACTGAGGCACATTATGCCACCAAGCAGAGGCGAATAGCACAGTGCATCACAAAGTACTACTGCTCCAGCATCATAAAATACCTTCCCAGACACTGCCTCTCTGTGGTGGCCAGCACCAGCTGCCACGTTCTGTCCTCCTACACCAATTGCCTCAGGATGGCAGTACGGTTGAATTCAAGAGTCAGGTGAGGAGCATCTTATCATTACTTACTATGGCTGGCGGCCATGAGGAGGGCTCAGATGGCCCCTGGGCATCAGCCAACTAGGAAGTTTCACTGTAGGGTCTATGGCCAGCCCACCCTTTTTAACAGCCGGTGAATATAGTGTAAGTACATCTTCTCTGATTTGAATTGCCCACTTTTCAAATAGTGACCGTACCATCTAAGGTGTTTGACAGAGGGAGAAGCCTTTTACACCAAATTGTGCTTTTTGTTCAGTTCTAAGCATACAGCCAGTCAATAAACAGCCTGATATGGTGTTCACATTAGTGAATACCCCTACACACCAAAAGCTCTCTAAGTAGTATAGGTATAATCAGGAATCTCTTGTACAACTCAGTAGTATCTTCCATATGGACCTGTGCCATGAAAACACTGTAACCCTTGCAGCCACCCATCTGCATTTTTCTCCACAACTTCTCTTTCTTGACTGTAATTGACCTTCTGCTACTTTTGACATTCAAAGGTTAGTGATATCCTTTTTGACAGTGAAAAATGTCCATTTCTTAAAAACTACTTTATTTACACGTAAAAGTTGGTGACAGATTGTATATTGGAAAAGGTGTATATTATACAATGGAAATTATTTTAGCAGAAACTAAACTACCACTTTAAGACCAGAATTGTAAAATATTAACAAAACAGCTTTCTTTTGTAGATAGTTTTTCTTCAAAAGGTTGCCTATATGAATATACTTACTTAATACTATTGGAAGCAGAGCCAACAGCACTTCGTTCTTGACTTTCTTCGTTTATTTGGCTGTTACCACTTTCTTCATTTATTCGACTTTTTCCACTTTCTTCATCTATTTGGCTGTTTTCAAATTCTGACAATTTATTTTTAATCTATTTGACAAAGAAAGTGCAGCAGCATATTGTGTGAATATTAATTTTAAACACTGTAGATAAGTGGTAATGAACATTAATTCTGTGTATGGGAGACATTCTTTGTAAAGCCAATGTTAAATATTCTGTTTATATCATTCTGTTAAAGACAAGCAGGTACTGTAGATAAGCAAATGCATTTTTCATTTTTTTAAATAATCATCCTCACCTCTTCAATGATAGCTGATTTTCTTTTTAAGGTTAGTTGATCAAGTTCCCTAAATAAGGCATTAACTCCAGTATTCTCCAAAAAAACTTTATTTTCTTCAATTATTTCATGAGGGTTTCCCTGAGGAAAAAATAACCGTGAACATAGAACACAATTTCAAACTTGAATATTTGAATGAAATAAAAGGCAGTATGTATAACATATAACTCAAGTTGTCTTATTTCAATAGCGATCCCAGCATCTGTGAGGTTAGGCAGAGGGAGAGGACTCCCTCTGCCTTCAAATCAGGGCCCTGGCAGTGAAATCAATTATTTTTGCAGAGCAGCAACTTTCTCCTTGCAGTCCAGCTATGCACACCATTCTTGTTCAGTAGATGTGCCCATGACAGCAATATTACACTATGTTATAATGAATTTCATTCTTTGGTAAATATGTATTTATCCGCAATTATTTTTCTATTTATTGTGTACTTACATCTATGGCATGGATTGAACAGTGCAGCACAGGCAAAACAGTTGTAGAAAATATATATTTTTTCATATCTTCTGACAGATCCTTGTGGAGGAAACCATAAGAATATAATTAAGGAAACATTCATAAAATAATTATTTATTTCTAGTGATTTAAGCTGGAAGTAATCCAACAATGTATGTCAAGTATAAAGTGATAACAATACTACTATATATAATAATACAAACATTACTCTCAAGGATAGCATTGTTTAATACATATGTCCGTACTATTACCACTTTGGAGTCCTATTACTTTATCAAGAGCAGGATTCTGTCTTGCGCATCCGCTGTAAATCGAAAGGTGACTGTGCATGCACATCTCTCTTCATTAAAGGTGAGACCCACACCTTTTGGACATGTATGGCATATTCTGTGGATATATTGTGAATGTCCAGATGGGAATACCTTTCTAAAAGGGATTAGATTGCTGCCACCCCCAACAATTGCTAGAATGGAAGACCCTCATTCCGCCGCCTTTGGATGACCATGGCAGGGAGATTCTAACATTCTAACATTTAGTGTCCTTTCTGGGAACAGATTTACAATGTTTGTATGTAGTTGGAAAGCCTTTTTTAAGAAGGACTCACCAAATGACCATTATTAAAGGGGTTGTGTAAGAATAAAGACATCCATACATATGAAGGAAATATGACTTATCTGCTTCTGGCTCCCCACTCCTTCTCCTGCAGGCCTGTTAATAACTATAAATATGTAAAGTGTCTTAATGTGATTTTGGAAGCATAGCGATGTGGCCTTATATGAGCTTGGCTTAAAGCTAGTAGTGGTTCTAAGTTTATTAAACAGGGTTCCTAAGGCTACTTTCACATCTGCATTTTTGCAGGTTCCGGGATCAGCAAGAACGTTTCCATTAGGATAATACAACTGGCTGCATCCGTTATGAATGGATCCGGTTGTATCTTCTCTAAAATGGCAATGACGGATCCAGCATTAAAACCGTTGTAAGTCAATGGGTACCGAATCCGTTTTCTTTTGTGTCCAAAAAACGGATCTGACACCATTGACTTAAATTGTGTTTCATGCCAGATCTGTCTTGCTCCGCATACCATGACGCACTCAAAAATGTTTTTTTTCTGTCCAGTATGGGAACGCAACCAAATGGAACGGAAAGCATTCTGGTGAGTTTCGTTCTGTCCCCATTGACAATGAATGGGGACAAAACTGAAGCGATTTCCTCCTGTATTGAACTCCTATGACAGATCTCAATATTGGAAAGGAAAAACGCTGATGTGAAAGTAGCTTAATGTTGGTATTAATACTGGGGAAAGCTAGGTCCTTGATGGCATTTAGTACCCCTATAATATAATAGAATAGAAATATACAGTTGTGTTCAAAATTATTCAACCCCCACTGAAATTGAGTGTTTTGGCCAGTTTGACATTGATTTTGATCATTTCAGTAATCTTGTTTACAATTAAATCAAAGAGGCACTTGTAAGTCAGACAAATATAACATAACATTTATAATGAAATACCCACAAATGTCTTTTCTGTGCTCACATCATTATCAGTTTTATTCAACCCCCAAGTGACATTCAATGTTAGTGCTTAGTACAACATCCTTTTCCAGTTATAGCAGCTTTTAAATGTGAAGCATAGCTTGACACAAGTGTCTTGCAGCAATCTATGGGTATCTTCGCCCATTCTTCATGGGCAAAAGCCTTCAGTTCAGTCACATTCTTAGGCTTGCGCGCTGCAACTTTCTTTAAGTCCCACCAGAGGTTCTCAATCGGATTTAAGTCTGGTGACTGCGATGGCCACTTCAAAATGTTCCAGCCTTTAATCTACAACCATGCTCTAGTGGACTTGGAGGTATGCTTGGGATCATTGTCCTGTTGAAAGGTCCAACGTCTCCCAAGTCTCAGGTTTGTGACGGACTGCATCACATTTTCATCCAATATCTCCTGGTACTGAAGAGAATTCATGGTACCTTGCACACGCTGAAGCTTCCCTGTACCTGTAGAAGCAAAACAGCCCCAAAGCATCATTGACCCCCCGCCATGCTTCACAATAGGCAAGGTGTTCTTTTCTTCATATGCCTTGTTCTTCCTCCTCCAAAGATAGCGTTGATCCATGGGCCCAAACAGTTCTAATTTTGTTTCATCAGTCCACAGAACACTATCCCAAAACTTTTGTGGTTTGTCCACATGACTTTTGGCATACTGCAGTCGACTCTTCTTATTCTTTGGAGACAGCAAGGGGGTGCGCCTGGGAGTTCTGGCATGGAGGCCTTCATTACGCAGTGTGTGCCTTATTGTCTGAGCTGAAACTTCAGTACCTGCATCTGACAAATCTTTTTTCAGTTCCTCAGCAGTCACACGGGGACTTTTCTCCACTTTGCGCTTCAGGTAGCACACTGCAGTCGAAGTCAGCATCTTCTTTCTGCCACGACCAGGTAGCGTTTCAACAGTGCCCTTTGCCTTGAATTTGAGAATGATGCTTCCTATAGTGTCTCTTGGTATGTTTAACATCTTTGCAATCTTCTTATAGCCATTGCCCTTCCTGTGAAGAGAAATCACCTCTTCTCTTGTCTTCCTGGACCATTCTCTTGACTTCACCATGTTTGTAAACACACCAGTAAATGTCTAGAAGGAGCTGAGTATCACAGTCATTTTACATCTGCCTAATTGGTGCTTATTATGCTTGATTTCTGCTCCTTGACATCCACAGGTGTTTTTAATACCTGAACGAAAACACTTGAATGAACCTCTATTCTTAAGAGTGGTCGTCTTTAAGGGGTTGAATAATTGTGTCAATGAAGAAATCACAAAAAAAACATTTAATACTGTGTAAGAGGGTGCAAGGTACCGTGGTCGATGGCAGGTACGTGTCACCGAGGTTCCTGGCCTCGGTGAGGTAAGAGCCGGGTTTTCGTGTGTCAGCAGCAGCTAGTGCTGTTTGACACCTTGTTTTTTAGTTTGGCTGCAAAGCCAATCCGGGCCGGCTCTTACTGGGAGTAGGCAAAGAGTTGGGTGGGTGCCTATTCCCCACGGTCCAGGCCGGACTTTATCCGGGCCTTTAAAAGGCAGCCTCCTCAGCAGCTGAGTGTGATTGTCCTGGAGCTGCTGTTAGGCTGTGGAATCACTTGAGTTTGGGAGTGCTGATCCATGCTGTGCTGTGTGGAGTTCTCTGGGCTGGAAGCAAGACCCCAAGCAAGGAGGAGTGCAGACGGCCTGGAAGACGGAGGTCGATCGCCTTGCGGCTGGACTGACAGCCAGGTGCGAACCTGCACCTAAAGCCTCCCAGGTGACTGGAACCTGTTTTTGACTATTTCGTTTTGCTGCACGTTTTCTGATGGGTGTGAATTAACACCAAGTGACTGTTTGCTGTGTATTTGCTACAAGTGTGAATTAAACACTGTTTGCTACGCTTTCTGGACTCCGTTTTGCCTCTATACTGCACCCGCACTGTTATCTACCAGAGCGACTCCCCACATTTGGTGTCGGGCATGCGCAGTGAGGCTGGCGTGAACGCCGAATTGTTTGTGTTTTGCTGAGTACAAGTGCATGGCATATATAAAACCGGCAAAGTTGCAAACAGGAATTTCTGGCAACATGGAGGCGGCTGTGAAAGCCCTCATGGAGGCTAACGTGCAGCAGCGGGAGACCAACCAACTACTTTTACAGCAGGTGATGGCGTTACAAGCTGCAGGAGCGTCCCACCACGACCATGATGCCCGGAAAGCGGTCCGTGCGGCGATCCCAAAGATGACCCCCTCGGACGACGTGGAGACGTATCTGGCGGTCTTTGAAAAGGTGGCCGTGAGGGAGAAGTTACCCCGTGACCAGTGGGCTGAGGTGGTCGCTCCGTTCCTGGCATCCGGATCCCAACAAGTTTTTTTTTGACTTAGCAGATGACCAGGCTGCTGATTACCCCACGGTGAAGGGGGAGATCCTGGCCAGGCTGGGGGTAAACGTGTTAGTCCGGGCTCAACGGGTCCACCAGTGGGACTTTAAAGCGGCTGAACCCGCCCGGCCGCAGTACTATGAGTTGCTGCACAGGTTGCAAAATGGCTGCAGCCTGATATTCTAAGTCCGACTGCTATGCTGGACCGACTGCTGGCTGACATGTTCTGGAGGGCCTTGCCTTACCCCCTTCAGCACTGGATCGGCCAGGTATCACCCACCAATGCCCTAGAAATGGTCGACCTGGTGGAGCGCTATGAGGCCACCCAAAACTTGAAAGGGGGTGTTGTTGGGAGGGGGCCGGTCAAACCCCGGAGGACTCCCATCCAGTCCCGACGACTGGTACCCGAGAAACCTGCTCGGGTGTACCCCTGTAGACCCGGCCCCGATAGTCTGCTGGCGGTGTCACGAGCCTGGCCACGTAAGGGCCGACTGTCCACAGTGGGGAGAACCCATGGAGATTAATTATGGGTACCGGGCTTCCATGTATGCCCGGAGACTGTGTGCAACCGGCACCCCGAGACAGTAGACAATCGTCACCTGTGCCAGGTGCAAGTGGGTGATAACCTGGCAGTGGCGCTGTTGGACTCAGGGAGCCTAGTAACCCTGGTAAGTGCTGCCCTGGTACAGCCCACCCAGTATACGGGCCGGAAAGTTGGTGTGGTGTGCATACATGGAGACTTAAAGGACTATCCCACTGCTGTAATGTCTCTATCCACGGCGGCCGGCACATGGACTTGTGAAGTGGCGATCTCCACAAAGCTACCGTATGAACTAATAATTGGGAGAGACTTCCTGGTTTTCCGTCACTATGGCCTGAGATGAAAGTGACTAATAGCCCTGAGACAGGGGCAACCCTAGCAGAGTGGCCTGGTTCCAGTGGGGGCCAGAGCCCTGGGAGCCCGAGTCCGAAGGGCCTGCGGTAGGGGTGACCACCACTGCTGTGATAGAGGGGGAGACACCCCCACTGAGTGTAATGGTGGGAGACATGGAGGACTTGCCACCAGGACCTGAGTTGGCAGACCTCCACGTCTCCGGAGACAATTTTGGGACCGCCTAACACCGGGACCAAACCCTAACTAGGGCCTGGGAGAATGTGGTGGAAATTGATGGTAAACCCCAGAAGCCAGGGGCTGAGTTAATATTTCCCCGCTTTGTCGCTCACCAAGAAATGTTATATCGGGTGAACCAAATCTGGGGTGAATCTGTTGAACAGTTGGTGGTGCCCACAGCGTATCGCAAGCTGGTCATGGAGCTTGCCCACCAACATGTTCTTGGGGGACACCTGGGGTGGCAGAAAACGCAGGACCGCATACTGCAGCGGTTTTATTGGCCTGGTGTGTTTAAGGAGGTAGAAGAATATTGTAAATCTTGTCCAACCTGTCAGGTAAATAGCCCCCAGCCACATTTCCGTAGTCCCCTTGTGCCTCTTCCAATCATTGAGGTCCCGCTTGAGCGTATCGCTATGGATCTAGTCGGGCCTGTACCGAAGTCTGCCAGGGGCCACCAACACATTCTGGTAGTTCTCGACTACGCCACTCGGTATCCGGAGGCGGTGCCTCTGCGACATACCTCGGCTAAGCTCATTGCCAAAGAGTTAATGGAAATGTTTTCCCGTGTGGGCCTGCCAAAAGAGATTCTGACAGACCAAGGGACCCCTTTATGTCTAAAGTTATGAGGGAACTGTGTAAATTATTGCGTATAAAGCAATTATGGACGTCCGTTTACCATCCGCAAACGGACGGTCTTGTCGAAAGGTTTAACCAAACTCTAAAAATATGTTAAAAAGGGTGGTGTCTAGAGATGGGAAGGACTGGGACCTGCTTCTGCCCTATCTCATGTTCGCAGTGCGAGAGGTGCCCCAGTCCTCTACTGGGTTCTCGCCCTTCGAACTGCTTTATGGCAGACACCCTCGGGGCCTGTTGGATATCGCCAAGGAAGCGTGGGAACAGCAGCCTGTCCCCTACAAAAGTGTCATTGAGTATGTCACCCAGATGCAAGACCGGATGGAAAGGGTGTTGCCGCTGGTCCGGGAGCATATGGAGGCAGCGCAACAAGCCCAGAGTAGGGTGTATAATCGTCAGGCTCGGGTACGGGGCTTCAATCCGGGAGATCGGGTTTTGGTTCTGGTACCCACCCTTGACAGCAAGTTCCTAGCTAGGTGGCAGGGCCCCTATGAGGTGATTGAGAAGGTAGGGGAAGTAATTACAAGGTACACCAGCCAGGCGGCGCAAGCCGGAGCAGGTGTACCACGTGAATTTACTAAAGCCGTGGAAGGATAGGAACGCGACCGACGACAACAGCCCCGGCCAGGGCTTCTGGGTGAGAAGGGTCCAGCCCCACAGTTCGAGGCCTGCGAGCGGTAGCCACGGTAAAATTGCAGACAGCCTGTCTTCCAAACAAGTTCAGGAAGTCAGGAGTTCATCAGTCGGAACACGGATGTGTTCTCGGACCTCCCTGGCCGCACGCCTCTCATCCAACATGACATCGCCACTGAGCCTCAGGCCAAGATCCGGTTAAAACCATACCGGGTACCCGAGGCTCGGCGACGGGCCATCGCGGAGGAAGTGCAATTAATGTTGAAGCTTGATGTCATTGAGGAGTCGAAAAGTGAGTGGGCCAGTCCCATAGTTCTAATACCTAAGCCGGATGGGACGCTGCGGTTCTGCAACGATTTTCGCAAGTTAAATGAAGTGTCCAAGTTTGATGCGTATCCCATGCCCCGGGTAGACGAGCTTGTTGAGAATTTAGGACAAGCCCGGTATTTTTCTGTGCTAGACCTCACTAAAGGGTACTGGCAGGTACCCTTAACGGAGTCGGCCAAGGAAAAACGCTTTGTTACCCCGCAGGGCCTGTATCACTACAAGGTGTTACCCTTTGGCCTGCATGGCGCCCCGCCACCTTCCAAAGGTTAATGGACATAGTGCTGCGACCTCATCGTCGGTACGCCTCGGCCTACTTAGATGATGTAATCATCCACAGCACCGACTGGGAAAGCCATTTGCCCAAAGTGCAGGCGGTAGTGGATGCCCTGAGGAAAGCTGGTCTAACCGCCAATCCAAAGAAGTGTGCGATTGGGTTGGAAGAGACTAAATATCTGGGATATGTTATTGGGCGGGAGTCATCAAGCCGCAGGTAACTAAGGTAGAAGCCATACGTAACTGGCCCCGACCGGTCACCACCAGGCAGGTAAAGTCCTTCCTGGGAATGGTAGGGTACTACATGCGGTTTGTGCCCCACTTTGCCACAATAGCAGCGCCATTGACAGACCTGTTGAAGGGGCGAAAGTCTGGGAAGGTTAGCTGGAGTGAGAAGGCGGAGGAGGCTTTCTCCGCGTTGAAGTCGGCCCTGTGTGGGTCCCCGGTTTTGGTGACACCCGACTTCAACAGGGAGTTCGTCGTACAGACCGACGCCTCGGAGGTAGGCCTCGGTGCGGTACTGTCTCAGGAGGTCAACGGGGAAGAACATCCCGTTGTCTTCCTGAGCCGTAAGCTCAGTCCCGCCGAGTCCAGGTATAGTATAGTGGAGAGGGAGTGCCTGGCTATCAAGTGGGCACTCGAATCTCTCCGCTACTACCTGTTAGGGAGGAGGTTCCGTCTGGTGACCGACCATTCCCTCTCAAGTGGATGAGCCAGGCAAAGGAGAGGAATGCTCGGGTCACCAGGTGGTTCCTATCCCTGCAGAACTTTAAGTTCTCTGTAGAACACAGGGCAGGCCGCTTGCAGGGTAACGCAGATGCCCTGTCCCGCGTCCACTGCCTCACATGTGTTCACCCCTCAGGGTTGAACAAAGGGGGTGTGTAAGAGGGTGCAAGGTACCGTGGTCGATGGCAGGTACGTGTCACCGAGGTTCCTGGCCTCGGTGAGGTAAGAGCCGGGTTTTCGTGTGTCAGCAGCAGCTAGTGCTGTTTGACACCTTGTTTTTAGTTTGGCTGCAAAGCCAATCCGGGCCGGCTCTTACTGGGAGTAGACAAAGAGTTGGGTGGGTGCCTATTCCCCACGGTCCAGGCCGGACTTTATCCGGGCCTTTAAAAGGCAGCCTCCTCAGCAGCTGAGTGTGATTGTCCTGGAGCTGCTGTTAGGCTGTGGAATCACTTGAGTTTGGGAGTGCTGATCCATGCTGTGCTGTGTGGAGTTCTCTGGGCTGGAAGCAAGACCCCAAGCAAGGAGGAGTGCAGACGGCCTGGAGGTCGATCGCCTTGCGGCTGGACTGATAGCCAGGTGCGAACCTGCACCTAAAGCCTCCCAGGTGACTGGAACCTGTTTTTGACTATTTCGTTTTGCTGCACGTTTTCTGATGGGTGTGAATTAACACCAAGTGACTGTTTGCTGTGTATTTGCTACAAGTGTGAATTAAACACTGTTTTCTACACTTTCTGGACTCCGTTTTGCCTCTATACTGCACCCGCACTGCTATCTACCAGAGCGACTCCCCACAACTGTATTACAAAAACAATTGATGTCATTTTAGTTGCATTTGGTTCTTTAAAAAGTCCTTGTAAGATTTCATTCTGAACACAATTACAAATGTACACTAAATTCCCTAAAACCCTTTACAGCATTGGGGGTTGAATAATTTTTAACACAACTGTATGTCTCCAAAGATTGACGCTCATAATGAGAGATGCCTGGGGATGTCAGTTGGGTAAATTAATGCTCTAGCTTTGCCAAAGGAGGGTGGGGAGGAGTATAATTTGGAGAGATATTTTTTTTTTTGTTGTCAGAGGAATTGTTTTGTTTCCAGGATCTCTCTCAGTTCCCAATCCTTATAAAGCTAGAAAGAAGACCATTCACATTAGTATAAAGTTAATCAAAATGGATGATTTGAACCAAAATGGATCTGTTGCAATTTAACGAATAATGGTTTTAGGCGACCCGTGACAGACCATTATCGTTTATAAAAAGTCAGCCATGTTCAATATTTTCTTCCAGTAGTCGAACAAATATGTTTTTTTTAAAAGAAAGATTGTTCATACACGAAAGATCTTTTTTTCAAAGAACGTTTCCAGAAAGATCTTTTGTCGATCTCTCAATTTCATTGAATATGTATGGTCGGTTTGAACAACTGTAATGGCCAATATGGATTAAAATTTGTATAGCTGTATCTGAGAACCGAATAATAAATGTTCAACCACTGTTCAACCATCAACCAACTTCAATCTAGTATGTATGGCCACTTTAAGGTTTTCATTTGTCTGGCTCTTTTTTTTGAGGAGTCCAATTGAATTAGAGTGTCACATAGTGTGACTCTGTTCGCCTCCTATGAAGTGATTGAGGATCATTCCTTATTGTTCTTACCAAAGACAGGTGCTTTGCTAGTTCTTGAAGATCTTCGGTCCTTTTTTTATTTTCTCCTTCTTTAATATTTTTAAGGTGCTCTATATCATTTCTTCCTAATTGGAATGGTTGATTCTAAATAGAAAGAACAATTTAGTAACATGAAAGAACAAAGCAAATCCATATATTTACTACTTATAAATGCTGTATATACAAACAGTTTTTTCATCCACTAGGATGTCCACAAAGTCAAATCTATATATATATAAAGAAGGACGTATGTATGTATGTTCCGCGATCACTCAAAAATGCAACCATCGATTTCAACTAAACTTGGTATACACATCCCTTGTTACCTGGAACGAAATCTTGTGGGGGTCTCAGCTGTCTAGGAGGTACCGTTCCCAAGATATTCCCCAAAAATTACTTGCATTAGTCAATAGAAGCCTGCAATTCTTTCTCTTCATATCCCAACTGCCATACGCATGGTCACATAGAAGCTCGTAGGCCCTTAGTCTCCACATGCACAAAGTTTTACTCCAGGTTTCCATAACAACCCAGACATTTTTCTTCACTGCTGTAGGTCATCTTTAGGCTAGGGCTACATGACGACAATAAGTCGCACTACACATAGGGCACAACTACACTGCTACATGTGTCATGCGACATTGATGTTGCGCCAATGTCGCACAACAATTTTATAATGATAGTATATGGTGTTGCACTGCAACATGTGACATGCTGCGACGCAACAGTCGCAGAAAAATACATCTTGGATGGATTTTTTGCAACTGTCAAGTCGCAGGTGCTGTGGAGGTCACTGTTAAAGAGGCGTTCACTGTGGATGTTACTGTTAAGGAAGCAGGCCACTGTGGATGTTACTGTTAAGGAAGCAGGCCACTGTGGAGGTCACTGTTAAGGCAGCAGGGTACTGTGAGGTCACTGTTAAGGCAGCGGGGTACTGTTGAGGTCACTGTTAAGGGAGTGGGGTGCTGTGAAACTGACTGTTAAAAGGGCAGGCTACTGTGAAGGTCAAAGTTAAGGGGATGGGCTGCTCTGGAGGTCCAATTTTAAAGTGGCGGGGCACTGTGGGGTGGGGGTTAGTGTTAAGGGGTGGAGGACTGTGGAGTTCACTGTTATAGGGGTGGGGTGCTGTAGAGGTCACTGTTATGGGGTATACTGTCTATCTTTTAACGACACACACAAACATTAAATGAAATAGATTAAATATACCCATGCAAAGCCGGGTCCTTCTGCTAGTATTAATATACAATAAAGCTAAATTTACATGGTGCGATGCAGCGGCCGATTGGCGGGAAAGTAGCGTTTCTTCCCGACTGTCAGCTGCTTGTTCAGTGAAGGAGACTGCGCATTTACATCCTGCGATCTCCTTCACTGTATGAGGACCGGAATCACTATAGCCCAACAATTGGTGCATCTAAATGCACCTTAAGTTGCACTGAACTACATAATTTAGTGAAAAGACAACGAAAGTTGCTTATAATCAAACTAATATGCCATTATAGATTAGTGTATTTTTTAAATTAGTTTTGGGTCCAATTAGAATGATTTAGGTCAAATTCTAATGAATTGGTCAAATATTTGATTTGTGTGTGAATAAAATCAGGCTCTTTAATGCCAAGACATCATTAGTAATGTCAAATTGAAAGCAACATACTGTATATGGCTATGGGTAAATAGATGGTCGTCTGTTTAAAAACACTGCACTGTAGGATTTGTTGTGATGTTTAGGGGGCAGATCCTGGTAGAGTATGTACACACATAGTGGTATTGTAAGAAGCATTGGCTTGTTTTGAACAAGCGGTCCAAAAAGGACATCACGGAACCAGTCCTACTGTCTTTTTTGAGTTGGGAAATGTGGTGTTCCAACAAGATAACATTTCCCTACACATTCCCTACACTACACGATGCACTCTGTGTATCCAGCAGCTCTAATGGCCATCTTGATCTCCAGATCTCTCTGCCACTGAGAATGTCTGGGACTCGATGGGCGATGGATCTTCCATGCACAGCAGCCAACAACCACCTTGGCAAGTTGAAAGAGATTGGAATGACATACCACAGAAGGGGTAGCAGCCTAGGGAGATGCAACCCAGTACTAATGTAACCCTGTGTCAAAATATACCCTGTTGCAGAACCCAAAATAAAGGCTACAACACCTTGGTTGTGTGATAATTGATCAAGCACCACTAGCAGTTTATACTTTGTCAATCTCAGCTTAATTGCAATAAGTTTTACAGGTGTTCTTTTTTTAATTTTCTAGTAGTGTGTATATATATTTATATATAATCGAGATATGTATGTGTAGTGGGGTCGGCAATGACAGACTTCACTGGAGACAGCAGATTAAAAAGCCCAAAATAACATTTATTTTGTCTCCAATACAAGTTCACAGTCACTTGTGAATTAATGCAAAATACTTGTAAGAATTAATACAAAACTTCAAAATAAACACCTACCCATCTGGGGTCTAACTAAACATAGGTTTTTTCTCACCTATACATTCACCTAACACAGGGAGATGAGGCTGAGGCCTATTTTATTCCTCAGTAATGATCCCAGCAGCCACACCTGGGATCACCTCAGAACAGGGGGAATAACCATACTGGAGCAAGGGTGTGGACCGGTAGGTCCCACTACCAAGCTACCCACCAACCCAGCCCAGAACACAATCTAAACAAACCTGTCTTAACAAACTACACTCTGCTGAAACAAATGCAGCTTTCTGGATTTTTTTAAAATCTCACCTGGCTGAGGACTCTGGATGAGATATACAAACCTTCCAACACTTTACCACAAACCTTCCCTCAATAAGTGCATCTAGTGTCCTTTTTCAAGCCGCTAACCCCCCCCCCCCCCGACAACATTATGATGCCACCACCATGCTTCACTGTAGGGATAGTATTAAGGGTGTGATAAGCAGTGCCTGAATTCCTTCAGACATGCGGCTTAAGAGTGAAGTCAAAAAGTTTAATCTTGGATTCAACAGACTAGAGAATTTTGTTTCCCACAGTCTGAGTGTCCTTTAGGTGCTTTTTGCAAACTCCATTTGGGCTTTCAGGTGTCTTTTGCTGAGAAGAGACTTCTTCTCTGCCCTCTCCTCCATAGTCTAGATTGGAGGAGTGCTGCAGTGATGGATGTCCTTCTGGAACTTTCTCCCATCTGCACGCAGGATCTTTGGAACTGTCTTACCAAGGCCCTGATTACTTAGTTTAGTGGGGCGGCCAGCTCTAGCACTTCTTCCATTTTAGAATTATGGAGGCCACTGTGCTCTTGGGAACTTTCAGTACAGAACTCCTTGTTGCCTCAGTGTGAGTGTTTTATCTAAAATAAATATAATGGGGATGACATTGCTGATGCCATCGTTGTTTCTATTCACAAATCTGATGGCCTCTTTAAAGTGCCTGACTACACCACATGCATCACTGACGAGCTGTCACTGCATTAGGGTCCTTTCACACTTGCGTTCTGAGGATCCGGCAGGCACTTCCGTCCCGCCGGATCTGTCAGAACGCAAGTCGCCTGAAGCATTAGAAGACTGATCAGGATCCTGATCAGTCTTCGAAATGCTTTCAGGTTACTATAACAGCCAGGATGCTATTAAAGTCCTGGTTGCCATAGTAGTAGTGGGGAGCGGGGGAGTGGTATACTTACAGTCTGTGCGGCTCCCGGGGTGCTCCAGAATGACGTCAGAGCGCACCATGCGCATGGATCACGTGATCCATGCGATCACGTGATCCATGCGTGTAGGGCGCTCTGACCTCACTCTAGTGTGCCCCGGGAACCGCAAGGATGGTAATTATACTGCTCCCTCGCTCCCCACTACATTTTACCATGGCAACCAGGACTTTAGCGTCCTGGCTGCCATGGTAACTATTGAGAAAAAGCTAAACGTCGGATCCGGCGATGCGCCGAAACGACGTTTAGCTTAAGGCCGGATCCGGATTAATGCCTTTCAATGGGCATTAATTCCGGATCCGGCCTTGCGGCAAGTGTTCTGGATTTTTGGACGGAACAAAAAGCGCAGCATGCTGCGGTATTTGCTGCATCCAAAAAACGTTCCGGTCCTGAACTGAAGACATCCTGATGCATCCTGAATGGATTTCTCTCCATTCAGAATGCATGGGGATGATCCTGATCAGGATTTTTCCGGCATAGAGCGCCGAGGACGGAACTCTATGCCGGAAAACAAAAACGCCAGTGTGAAAGGACCCTTAGCTTAAAATAACACATGCTCTGTGCTTAGTTGTCCTGGTGCATGATGTTATCATTGACTGCTTTATGCTGCTTGTACAGATGGTCCAGCATATGCAAGTTGGAACGTCACATAAAAACAGCTGAAAGTGTAGACACTCTCCTGGACATGGTAAACACCTTTTGCAAGGTGTTATCTCCGAAATACAGCGCAGCTACAATGTTCCTGCTATTGTTGCTGAACATGTTACCTAGTTGTAGTTGACAGGAGACATCCAACTGGATATTTGTCAGTGTATGGCTTCTCTCTTCCAGACTCATCAGTCATATGACAGCATAGCAATGCTTCAGTTTACACATACTGTTTGAAAGTTGTGTGGGAAAGAAGAAGCAATGCTCTGCTCTGTTTCTGTTGGTAGATGTAAGGATATCTATTGAGGAGGATATGGAAGAGTTGGATAAGCGCCGGATGTGGAAAGCAGACTGGCACAACCATGGTGGTTTCAATAGCACCTAGTCACATTCCTGTGGTGCAGCGTCGCCACTGCAAAACATTGACCCAGTGGGCCATGAAAGACATGTACTATCCCTGGCTGTAAAAGTTGCAGCCTATGTTCTCCACCCTATGAAAGTACACATAAGTGAAAGCCTTTTTTTTTTTTTAGAAATAATGATGGCTAAGAATTTTCTATTGAGGCTTAGTGTTGAGCGCGAATATTCGAATAGCAATTTTTTTAGCGAATATTGGCACTTCGCAAATTCACGAATATTCTTGGCTCCCTGCCCGCTCCAGTCTATGCCCGTTGCCGCTTCTGCCGACTTCCCGTGTGCATGGGAACGCCTCTATGCTAAAATGTACTGTCGGATGTGAGAATCACGATCTCACAAATTTGACTAAGTTGTAATCGCAATGCGATTAATATAACCTGAATTACTCGCATTGCGAAATCAACTTAGAGCTGGGTTCCTAATGGTTGTTGCTAGAATATAACGAAGATTGAGAATATAGTTCTATACTCGTGGTATTCGTTATATTCTAGCAATACAACCATTAGGAACCCAGCTTTAAGTTGAATTCCCAATGCGAGTATATATTTGCATTGTGAATTAAACTTAGAGCTGAGTTTCTAATGGTTGCTGCTAGAATATAACGAAGATTGAGAATATAGTGCTATATTTGTGGTATTCATTATATTCTAGCAATACAACCATTAGGAACCCAGCTTTAAGTTGAATTCGCAATGCGAGTATATATTCGCATTGCAAATTAAATTCAGAGCTGAGTTCCTAATGGTTGTATTGTTAGAATATAGCGAAGATTGAGAATATAGTGCTATATTCGTGATATTCATTATCTTCGTCAATTCTAGCAATACAAGTTACAACCATTAGGAACTCAGCTCTAAGATTAATTCGCAATGCGAATACAAATTCGCGTAACATTCGCAATATATAGAATAATGACGACTATTTGATTTCGACGAATATATGACGAATATTGAATCGAATATTCGTGAAATATCGCAAAATCGAATATGGCACCTCTCGCTCATCAGGCTGAGAGCACATCATCAGTTGAATAACGGCAGTGGAATCCACACAGGAAATACCTGCACAGAGCCCCATCAGTAATAATCACAACATTTCAACCACTTCCACCACTAGAGCTTGCCCTGGGCCTCACAGCTTTTGAGCCTACACCAGCAGCATCACCTGCTTCCGAGCTTAGCAAAGTTTTGGCCATACTTTGGCTCTGTTTTTTATTGCTGCTACCATTATCATCACCCTGATCTAATTCTTAGGTCCTGTCCAACACACAATCATCATCATAGTCATCATCCCTGCCACATTTCTCAGACTGTGATATGTCATGGGTTCCTTGCCATCCACCCCATGATTGCCAACTCTGTATTTGCCCAGGTGGCCACTACCTCCATGGTTAACAGTGCTCCTACAACCAACCATCATGGCTGCAAGTGCCACCACTATCACCATCAACATAGCTATGCATTTCAGTTATCAGGTCCTCTGCATGAACCTACTCTTCTAGGTAAATTAGTTCTCACATAACTTATCAACAGGTAGACTATCTTGAATATCTTTCACAGCATCTTGGGTGTTGTTCTCAGGAGAAAAGAAGGCACTCCACTAGAAGGGGGCAGTGAAAATAGAGATGATGGAAAGGAGGAGGAACAGAAGGGATGAGCTAAACCCTGGCTCAAAGGCACAGTATCAGACTGAGAGGTAGGTATCATCAACATCCTCCTCCTCTGAATCTGATAGCTGAGGGAGAACAATGGCCCACAACTACATGCAGCTACAGTCACCCACATTCAAAATGTATAGAGGATATAGCACAGGTCTTTCGTTTTCCATTACCCCGTCCATCGCCACTCTATTTTAATATATCAGGATAGCACTCAAAATTTTACTGCAATTCGGTAGTCTTTATTTTTGTTCACCAAAGCTTAGATCATAAGAATCCATTCACACATGAATCAATTAATTGCAATATTTCAGGTTTATGAGAAAACCCTTTTTCAAGCATAGGTGCTAGTCAGAGCATTATGATGATTCGCTTCAGATGAATCGTGCAAAATGGCGCCTGCCATTTTAATTTTAAAAATTCTGTATACATGAAAACAGGGTACACAATGCTTTGTGGCACTGGAGAACCAATCAGGGAGGAGTATATTGGCTGGTCTTTTAGCCTCTCTGCTAGCTGTGAAGCACAAATTACATTGTGACTAGGGATGAGCGAATATCATATTTTTTTATTCGAGTTCGGGGTGTGGTATAATCTGAATTGCATTATGGATTCCGTTACCGCGGACCATAACGCAATTCCATGATGGAATGCATAACGGAATGCCTTTAGAGGCATTCCATTATTCATTCTGTCATAATAGAAGTCTATGGCCTGCATAACGGATCCGTCCCATTTCCGTTATGCAGGAGAGGACTGTGGATAAATGGGAGAGCTTTAAATCCACATTGAGTAATTACGCTGCAAACATTATTCTTGTAGGAAATAAGTATAAACAGCTGAAATTAAACCCCACATGGCTTACAGCTACTGTAAAAAGTAAAAAAAAAGATACAAGTCTGAGGGGTTAGCTGTAGCGCTTGAAATTTAAAAAGGGCTTAATAAAATCTGTATAAAAAGATAAAATCTGCTAAAATACAGAATGAACAGCAGGTGGCAAAAGAGAGCAAAACAAATCCCCAAAAATTATTTAAATATATATAAATGCTAAAAAAAAACTGTTGGAGCAGGTAGGATCCCTATATAATGGAAAAGGTGAGGGTGGTCAGTGAATATAAGGAAAATGCTTAGTTACTTAATGTTTTTTTTAGCTCTGTATGTACAAAATAGAGAAAGGACCTTATATAGGTGGTGCCAGGGCTGTTAGTACCCCCAGTAATATACACGACTGGATAACTATAAATATGGCCCACGCTATGTTAAATAAGGTAAATGTGAACAAGGCTCTGAATTCAGATGAGTTACTCAGTTACTCAGTTCAGTCATTGCTGTGCCCCTGTTATAATGTTTAGATATTCTCTAGGTACTGGTAGTGTGCCAAGTGACTGGCACAAGGAAATGTGGGGCCCATATTAAAAAAGAGCTCTAGGTCCTTCACAGGTAATTATAGACCAGTATGTTTAACTTCTGTTGTGGGAAAATGTATAAAGGACTCTTAAGGGACTATATACAGGAGTATGTAACTGTTATTAATATCATAAGTGATAACCAGCATGGGTTTACAAAGGACGGAAGTGGTCAGACTAACCTGATTAGTTTTTATGAGGCGGTGAGTAGAAGCCCAGACAGAGGAGGATTTTGCAAAGACATTTGATACTGTCCCGCATAGACGTTTAATAGGTAAAATAAGGTCCACAGGCTTGGAAAGTATATTATAGTATTGTAATTAGATTGAAAACTGGCTGAAGGACTGTGTCCAGAGTGTCGTGGTAAATGATTCCTATTCAGAATGGTCCCGAGTTAACTTGACAAATGAGGTTCAATGTGAATAAAAGTTAAAGAGATTCGTGCTCTCCTATATTGATGACCTATCCTCAAGATAGGTCATCAATATCAGACCGGCGGGGGTCAGCCAATCAGCTGTATGAGGAAACGGCGCATGCAGTGCACACATGCTGTTTTCCTTCTCTCTTCCTGCTCACTGCTATGTCTATGGCACCCTGACACCCCTGCCGATCTGATATTGATGACCTATCCTGAGGATAGACCATTGATATTAAAAGCACAGATATCCCCTTTGAGTTATGCATCTGGGTAGTAATATTCTACGTGCATCATATGTCCTAGGCTAGGTGAAGTAACACTGGGAGAGTCACTTGTAGAGAAGGACAGCATACAATGTCAATGAGCTGCTTCTAAGTAGTGATGAGCAGCAGAGGCAATATTCGAATTCGCGATATTTTGCGTATTTTTGGCCAAATATTTTCCATAAATTAGCAAATTTGAGAATTTGTGATCTCCAGTCATTATTTACTTGATTGCGAAAATCGGCAAGGTAATATATTCGTGATAACAATTTGCGATTAGAATATTCGCGATCAACACTGAGGGGTAGGCAACTTTCCTATTGGTTGCTAGGGATGTTGCTAGGTGCCAATATTTGCGATAAATTCGCGATCAGAATATTCGCGATCAACACTGTTCGCAAATACGAATATATAGCACTATATTCTAAATATTCACAAATTCTCAAAGTGGCGATATTCGCGATTAAAATTCGCAATTTGAATATTCGCGCTCAACACTACTTCTAAGGCTAGCAGGATATCGATGTGTTGTATCCCCAAATCATGTATTAAACGAGGCATGGACTCACGGCACAGAGATGTAATAATTGTGCCTGTGTTTATTACAGAAATTGAGCATTTTGCCTACTTTTACTAATCCGTGTACCAAATCTGTTACTTGCAGTGAATGATTACCTCATGCATCAGGCTACCACAGCATGGAGTATTTTATTTTGAGCTCAGGCAGTGGCAGCTGAACAGTGTGAGAGTGATGAGCTCATTGTCAACATTATACTCATATAATGCATATAACATGAATGATTATATTATACATATACAGTATTCATATAGATGAACCTTATTTCTATAAAATGTATATCCTCTGTGAAGTTTATCATTTAGAAGGTCCTTCTATCTTCATTCAGCAGGACCTGCGATGACGTCACCACGTCATCGCAGGTCCTTTTGCACGTCCTGCAGAAAGAAGAAAGAAGAGGATACCGGCTGCGCGATTAAGTGGATGAGGTGAGTTTTTTTTTATTTTTAACACCTCAACGGCCATTTTATTTAGCATTCTGTCTTAAGAATGCTATTATTTTCTGTTATAACCATGTTATAATGTAAAATAATAAAGAGAAGTTTGGGTCCCCTTTGACTTTAATTGGGTCAAGTTCGGGTCCCGAACCCGAACTTTGACCTGAAGTTCCGGCGAACCCGAACTTTCACGGGTTCGCTCCTTCCTGCTTGTAATGATTGGGGCACCCCGGAGAGAGCCACCCAGCAAATGGAGTGATATTAACCCTGAAGTCAGGGAGAGCAGCTTATGATGATAGATAAGTTGCCTGACCCATATAAAGATCTAAATGGTTTCTACAAGAGTTTGACAAAGATCCAAAGAAACTATGGTGTTGTCTGGTATGACCTGAATGCACTTTATGGTGCGGCAGCAGGTGCCCCTTTTGTCGAAATAATAATGAAGGTTCCTACATGGGGAATGATAGAAGACATCCCAAGTGATGGTAACGCAAGGTTAAAAAAAATTAGGAGATATGTTTTTGAAGAGTCTTCATGTGGTTACTAAGGAATTGATTAATCAATTGGGTGTAGGATTACCAGAGGCTTTTCAAGCCTCTGAAGAAACACACAATAATTGGCTGGCTCTTTAGCAACAATATGATACCACTTATTCCCTTTGAATGCAATATAGATATACTCATTTACCACACATGAATCACAAAGAATCCCTATGTAATAGAACAATCAACTAAAAAAACCTTAAAATAATAATATGAGATCTGTGCATATTAATGCTTATCATAACATAAAATATAATCTCGGAGTTTACCCACTAACTAAAAATATTTATGTTCCACAGCAATAAAGAATGGTAGCAAGGTGTCTTATTATTGTTGGCTTGCTCAGAGTAGCATTCACAGTTAATTAAGTCTGGTCTTATTGTAGCCGTTTCGTATGTTACAGAGTCACAATTTTTTAATCCTGAGGTTGCCGCTTAGTAGCTGGTTTCCATATACACCACGCGGTTGTTATTATAAGTTCCTATGCTTGTTACTTAATGGTTCAGTTCCATAGATAGTGCAAGCAGTTATACGTGGTAGTCAGGTAAATAGGATGTTGTCTGCTTACCATAATTCCAATGTTGTAGTAGACAATTAATAAATACGTGGTTTGGCTTGTTTGTGTTGATCTGCTCCTCAAGCCGCTTGTGTCCGCGCTCTGTGTGCGCGATGGTGCCAGCACCTAATCCTTAACGCATGCGGGTTGAAGGTTTTGAGATGCTGATCATGCGCCGTAGCTACAGGATTGCTTCTTAATATAAGACCTTGCGTTCTTTTAATTTTTGCTGCGTTTTCTTTTTCGCAGATGCGTTTCGAAACCCTCACAGGTTTCTTCCTCAGTGGTCAAAAAGGTAGCGAAAACAGGGGACTAAATTGTAATTATTAAAACCCTGGACTGGACTATCAAATGTTTTTTATTCTTTGAGCATTATTCAGACATTGCGGTTACCATATACAGACTCTATTTAGCAGCCTCAAATTTCCTATAATCTGTGTGGGTACATATATTTCCATTATGTGCTATAGAGTTATCTTACTGCATATTGCTTCATCTACATATTCAAAATAAATAAATGAACTATATCTCATTTAGATTTAGCAGCTCGTGCGAAATAACCATGCATATCGATTTGGGTATATAGCATTATATTATTCTATATTTTAAAGCTTTGGTCCACTTGTTTGCAATGGTCTGTGTCTTGTTCAGACCTTGCAATTTGTGCAGGATTTTCATATATATTTATTTTCCTGCATAATTATCTTTTTATATAACTTCAACCTCAATATGGGGAATAGATAAATATGAGGGACCTCTTCATATATACAGAAATAATATATATACCCATTTGTCATTTTATATTATACCATGTTATACTACACAGAGCATATAACTTGACCTGTCTTAATCATTTAATCTAGATTGCTCTAGGTCTCATTCAGACCTTGCGGTTTATGTGAAAGAAAAAAGAGAAAATAGTGAAAGGATTAATTGGACCAAAAAATAAACAAAAACCATAAAATTGACATAAACTGTCGCATTACTAGTGGTTGCTGTTATTATGTCGTTAAGGGGTTGGTGGGAGGGTGCAGTTCCTGTCGCTGCGCTGGTAAAACAGCTGGGCAATACGTTGTGTAACCCTACCACCAACCCCATTACAAAACCCAAAAATCTCCATCTCTGAGTTGAATCCCGAAGGTGCCAATGATCCAAACTCATAAATCATTCTAAATTCATATCTTGACATTTTTGATATGAAGTCACCTCCCCTCAATCCTTCTTCACTGATTGAATCGCTACATATTTCAAACCTGATGGATTACTGGCGTGATATATTTTAAAGTGATGCGACAGAGTATGTTTTTCTTACCCTTTTTTGAGGTTATTAACGTGTTTGGCTATTCTGGCCTTTAACATTCTTCCTGTACGTCCTATATATTGTTTAGTGCATGGGCACTCTAGAATATAGATCACCGGCTCGCTGTTACATGTTAGTGTTTCTTTAATTTCCCACTTGAATAAATTTGCTTTTGATGTTATAGTAGTTGTCTTCCTATCGAATTTGGTGATTTTGCACTTACTGCATACGCCACATCTGTAAAATCCTTTAAGGTTTTCCCATGGTGTAGTTATAGACCTTTCTTTTTGTCTGCTTATTGTGGGGGCTATTTGTAATCCTAAATTGGGAGCCCTTGTGTATACTATTGGTGGTCTTTTTGGAAGAGTTGTCGACAGTATTTTATCCTCTTGTAATAAGTGCCAATGCTTCCTTATAATATTGAATATCTTTTTATATTCCACATTGAAGGGTAGTATTAGTTTAGATGACTCTTCTATGTCTTTACTTATTTTTTCTTTTGTTTGAAAGAAGGTTTGTCTGTCTAATTCTCCCTGATTCTTCTGTGTGCATTTCCTCTTGAGTCATCAAACTGGCTAAAAGGTACATTTAATTACCAGCGAGGTAAATGCCAACTGATATTCAAAATAAAGCTGTTTTTGGCTACCGATTTTTGGTAGGTACTACATACAAATTTTAGTCCCTTGACGTCAATATTTAGATCTAGGAATTGTATTGTACAAATAGGAAAGCCAAGTCCGCGCTATTCTCAGAGCACCACAAATGTCACTCCAGGTAACTTTTTCTTTAAGACAGAAGTATGGTCCACGCTTCCAATACCGACTGAATGTCACATTTCCAGAAAACCTTTTGGAATTAAAAAGACCACATAGCGCAATACTGCATAGGATATGTGATAACAATTTGCTTTATTCTACTTACAAAGTATCTTCTCATAAAATCACAAAACAGACAACAGATCCCCGCTGTGCAGGTAAACGCCCGACCCGGGTTTCGCCCTTTCGGCTTCGTCAGGGGCTGTCCAATCAATACTGCACGGGTTACTGATAAAACCACCGTGCACTCTGCATTACTTCCGGGATAGTTACTTCCAGTATAATCGCGGGCAACATATACATAATAACAAAAAATTTCAAATCAATACACCAATGATTAAAAAGCACCAATAACAGTATAGCGAAATATTGATATATAGTATAAATGATAAAAGAGCAACATCACCAATAATTATAAAGAGAACCGACTCATAAACAAAACAGCAATAAAACTGCTAAGATAAAACAATAATAAAATTATAAATATAAATACCTCGATAAAAGCAGTGAATAATCCGTGATAAATACAAGATGATAATATTGTACCTGCCGATGGGGTCACAGACAGCACAATACAGCTAACTGCTGATATTACAATACTCCACACAAACAGAAGTGGGTGGGAGGGCAGCACTAATTTGCTTATATTTCTTGTTGTCCAGAGGGAAATACTTTAGGGAGAGGGAGAGGAGCACCAGAGGGGACAATAGACCCTATGGTCTTTAGAGCATACATGCAGATTTTAAATCCCACTCGATGTTCAACCCTCTCGGTTGCACAGTGTTGAGATTGAAAATCCATTCCGCCTCTCTCTTATCTATCTGTTTCTTTGGATCGCCCCTCTCCAATCCTTCTGGACTAATTCGAGCCCACAAAAGCGAAGTCCTTTCGGATTTTTTCATGACATTTTTTAAAATGCGCAGAGACGCTATGCGTTTCTAAACCTTTTTAATGTTTCTGATGTGTTCTCCCAGCCGCGTTTTCAGCTTTCTGAGGGTCCTACCCACGTACTGCAATTTACAGGGACATTCCAGCATATAAACAACCCCTATAGATTCACAGGAGATGTTGCCTCTTACTTTGAATTCCCTATTATTCACTGTGCACACAACAGACTCTTTTTTCATAACTTTTTCTCATTAGTAAATCTGTTTTTGCATGCGGTACAAAAACCGCAGTGTGTGAATACCTTCCTATCTTGTTTTTTCACTTCATCAGTATCTTTCAGGAAACTTTTCACCACCTTAGTCCGAATTGTGGGAGCTTTTTTGTATATAAAGGGGGTTTCTTTGGGATCAGACTACCTATCACCGGGTCGTTTTTTAAAACGTCCCAATTTTTACTAATGACATTTTTAACCTGGGGACAAAGGGTAGAAAAATTGGAGATGAAGGCAAATTTGAAACGATCATCGTTTTTCTTTTTATCCTTATAGCTCAAACCTTTATCCTCATCACCAACCTCATCCCTTTGACCTCGTAGCACAGTCTCATTATAACCCTTCTCTATAAAGCGTTGCAAAATAACATCAGTTTGTTCTCTGTAATCAGCTGGCCTTGTGCAATTTCTTTTTATTCTTTTAAATTGCCCCTTTGGGATATTATTAATCCATGGGCCGTAATGGCAACTTGTGTTGTCAATATAGCCATTACGGTCCGATGGTTTGAAATAAGTTTTGGTGATAATGGCATTATTCTCTATGGAAATCTCCAAATCTAGGAACTCAATTCTATGTGGACTAATTTTTTCTGTTAAAACTATGTTCCAATTGTTTTCATTAAGATTGTTTATAAAATCATGGAGGGAGGAGATGTCACCTTGCCATATCCCGATACAGTCATCAATGTACCGTTTCCACAATAGGAGGCCTTCTCCATTCATCTCCCTTAAGTGGGGGTCCACATGTAAGCTCTCCCAATAAGCCATAAAAGGTTTGCAAAGCTGGGCGAATTCACGCCCATTGCAACGCCAGAAATTTGTAAAAATATACACCTTTATACCAGAAATAGTTGTGCGTTAGACAAAAATTAATACACATTAATAAAAACCTTTTCTTCTTCTGTTCCATTTCAATGTCACTATCCATATAAAATTTAACTGCTTTCAAACCGATTTCATTTGGAATAATAGTATATAAGGATGTAACGTCCACTGTCATGAGTACTGTGCTACTTGTTATGTTACCAAAATCATGTAGAATATCGAGGACATGGCCCGTATCCCTTAAATAGGAGGGCGTATTTGGCACATATTTCTGTAAGAAAATATCAATATATTCCGATAGTCTACTGGTGATAGAACCTACACCCGAGACTATCGGTCTACCCGGTGGATTTTCTAAATCTTTATGTACCTTTGGTAGATAGTATATTGTGGGTAGTTTAGGATGTTGATTATTAAGGTATTCAAATTCTTTTTTATTTATAACACCATCATCCAATCCCTTATCCAAAATCACTTTAAGCTGCTCCCTATATTCTATCACTGGGTCCCCCTTTAATTTCTTATATGTAGTCTGATCACTTAAAATTCGATCCAGTTCCTTTTCGTATTTCTCTTTATCTAAAACAACTATACCCCCTTGTCGGCTGGCTTGATCACTATTCTATCATTCCTCTCTAAATTCAATAGTGCCTCCTTCTCCTTTTATTCAGATTTCCTTTAGTGTTCTTATTAAACTTGATCTGCTCGAGTCCCTTTAAAACTCCTATTTTGAATGCCTCTACGCATTCATTATTTTTAACCTCAGGAAAAAAGGTGGATTTGTTCCTTAAGTTTGTGTAACATTTGTGTTCCAAAGTAGGGCTTTTAATTGGATTACTAATTATATATTTCTGTATATTTATCTTTCTTATAAACCTATAAACATCGTTTCAAATTTGGCTTTCATTCCGCCTCTTTCTACCTTTATCCCCAGGTTAAAAATGTCATTAGTAAAATTGGGACGCTGAAAACGACCCGTGATAGGTAGTCTGATCCCAAAGAAACCCCTTTATATACAAAAAGCTCCCACAATTCGGACTAAGGTGGTGAAAAGTTTCCTGAAAGATACTGATGAAGTGAAAAACAAGATAGGAAGGTATTCACACACTGCGGTTTTTGTACCGCATGCAAAAACAGATTTACTAATGAGAAAAAGTTATGAAAAAGAGTCTGTTGTGTGCACAGTGAATAATAGGGAATTCAAAGTAAGAGGCAACATCTCCTGTGAATCTATGGGGTTGTTTATATGCTGGAATGTCCCTGTAAATTGCAGTACGTGGGTAGGACCCTCAGAAAGCTGAAAACGCGGCTGGGAGAACACATCAGAAACATTAAAAAGGTTTAGAAACGCATAGCGTCTCTGCGCATTTTAAAAATGTCATGAAAAAATCCGAAAGGACTTCGCTTTTGTGGGCTCGAATTAGTCCAGAAGGATTGGAGAGGGGCGATCCAAAGAAACAGATAGATAAGAGAGAGGCGGAATGGATTTTCAATCTCAACACTGTGCAACCGAGAGGGTTGAACATCGAGTGGGATTTAAAATCTGCATGTATGCTCTAAAGACCATAGGGTCTATTGTCCCCTCTGGTGCTCCTCTCCCTCTCCCTAAAGTATTTCCCTCTGGACAACAAGAAATATAAGCAAATTAGTGCTGCCCTCCCACCCACTTCTGTTTGTGTGGAGTATTGTAATATCAGCAGTTAGCTGTATTGTGCTGTCTGTGACCCCATCGGCAGGTACAATATTATCATCTTGTATTTATCACGGATTATTCACTGCTTTTATCGAGGTATTTATATTTATAATTTTATTATTGTTTTATCTTAGCAGTTTTATTGCTGTTTTGTTTATGAGTCGGTTCTCTTTATAATTATTGGTGATGTTGCTCTTTTATCATTTATACTATATATCAATATTTCGCTATACTGTTATTGGTGCTTTTTAATCATTGGTGTATTGATTTGAAATTTTTTGTTATTATGTATATGTTGCCCGCGATTATACGGAAGTAACTATCCCGGAAGTAATGCAGAGTGCACGGTGGTTTTATCAGTAACCCGTGCAGTATTGATTGGACAGCCCCTGACGAAGCCGAAAGGGCGAAACCCGGGTCGGGCGTTTACCTGCACAGCGGGGATCTGTTGTCTGTTTTGTGATTTTATGAGAAGATACTTTATAAGTAGAATAAAGCAAATTGTTATCACATATCCTATGCAGTATTGCGCTATGTGGTCTTTTTAATTCCAAAAGGTCTTCTGGAAATGTGACATTCAGTCGGTATTGGAAGCGTGGACCATACTTCTGTCTTAAAGAAAAGGTTACCTGGAGTGACATTTGTGGTGCTCTGAGAATAGCGCGGACCTGGCTTTCCTATTTGTACTTTTCATTGTTAAGGAGTGGGACCTACTCCTCTACAGGACTGCTGCTTTTAAACCAAAACTACGTAGCCTTTTGATTCGTGTTTTAAGCTAGGAATTGTATTGACTCCCTACTTACATTTGATGCAAATTTGAAATTGAGATGATTATTGTTTAACCCTTCTATGAAGTTCATCAGTTCCTCTTGTGTATCTTGCCAAACTAAAATAATGTCGTCGCTGTACTGTCCCCAGTTTAGGTGTTATCTCTGTTTGCTCCCAGGCAGCCATAAACAAATTGGCGTAACTGGGGCAAATCTGGTGCCCATGGCGGTACTGGTCATCTGTAAATAATAATTGGATTTAAAATAAAATTGTTATGGGTAAGGATATACCTAATGCTGTCCAGTATAAACTGTATTTGTTCCATTTTTAAATCATTGTTCTGAGTTAATATTTTTGATACTGCCTGTATACCCTGTTCATAATTAATAGTAGTATATAATGAACTAACATCTAATGTTGCCATAATTCAATCCGGTTTATATGACAACTTTTCAAACAGTTTTACTACCATTGTAGTGTTTTTTAAATAGGAAGGAGTGTCTTTAACATGGTTACAAAAAATGATCTAAATATTGCGATACATTACTTGTTAATGAACCTATTCCTGAAACTATCGGTCTACTAGGTGGATTTAATGGAGCATTATGCACCTTACAATAGAACACTGGAATTTTTTGGGGTACCCAGTATAAAGTCATATTCCGTTTTATTTATAATATATTTTTCTTTAGCTTTCATACACATATTTTTCAGTTCTTCCTCATATTTTCTCTTTTTCTTTTTTCTTTCACATAAACCGCAAGGTCTGAATGAGACATAAAACAATCTAGATTAAATTATTAAGACAGGTCAAGTTATATGCTCTGTGTAGTATAACATGGTATAATATAAAATGACAAATGGGTATATATATTATTTCTATATATATGAAGAGGTCCCTCATATTTATCTATTCCTCATATTGAGGTTGAAGTTATACAAAAAGAGATAATTATGCAGGAATATAAATATATATGAAAATCCTGCACAAATCGCAAGGTCTGAACAAGACACAGACCATTGCAAACAAGTGGACCAAAGCTTTAAAATCTAGAATAATATAATGCTATATACCCAAATCAATATGTATGGTTATTTCGCATGAGCTGCTAAATCTAAATGATATCTAGTTTATTTATTCTGAATATATAGATGAAGCAATATATTATATGCGGTGAGATAACTCTATAGCACATAATGGAAATATATGTACCCACACAGATTATATGAAATATAAGGCTGCTAAATAGAGTCTGTATATGGTAACAGCAATGTCTGAATAATGCTCAAAAAATAATAAACATTTTATAGTCCGGTCCAGAGTTTAATAATAGCACCGGCCCAATCTAGTTCTGTTCAGGTGCTAGTGATTACGCTACTTCAATATAAGTTACAATTTATTCCCCTGTTTTCGTTCCCTTTTTGACCACTGAGGAAGAAACCTATGAGGGTTTCGAAACGCGTCTGTGAAAAAGAAAACGCAGCAAAAATTAAAAGAACGCAAGGTCTTATAAGAAGCAATCCTGTAGCTACAGAGCACAATCAGCATCTCAAAACCTTCAACCCGCATGTGCTAAGAATTAGGTGCTGGCACCATCGTGCACACAGAGCGCGGACACAAGCGGTTTGAGGAGCAGATCGACACATACAAGCCAAACCACGTATGTATTAATTGCCACTAACATCTACTACAACATTGGAATTATAGTAAGCAGACAACATCGCTATTTACCTGACTACCATGTATAACTGCTTGCACTATCGATGGAACTGAGCCATTAAGTAACAAGCATAGGAACTTATAATAACAACCATGTGGTGTATATGGAAACCAGCTACTAAGCAGCAACCTCTGGACTACAATAAGACCACATTCAAAGTTTGCCCTGGGGCCCATACAACTCTAGTTACGCCACTGAATGGTATTATATTGTTGCTAAAGAGCCGGACAATTATGTAAATTTCATTGCAACAGCTAGGTGGTATAGCAGCCTGAGCTATGTTCCTGTGAGCTTCCTTCTTTTATATTGTTATTGCCTCTGAAGAAACAGTTGACAAGTATTATGCTAGATTGGTCAGTATATTTGCAGATCAGGATTTTGATGTGAACAAGACAGACAGTAGAGATGGGCGGATACTTAGGACTTGTTTTAATAATGGGTTGAGAGATGAACTAAGAACAGAATGTATGCATACCCCTCTTGATCAGTCACTGGTTGTTGTTCGTAGGTTAGAAGAAAAAGAAGCAAGCAGCAAAACAGGCAGTTCTCCCTGTAATGATTGCATCATATGCAGACCAGCAACAGGCTGCTGGAGGAAGGGGGACAGACACAGAGGAGAGGAAATGAATATGTATGAAAATAGGAAAGGAATGACTGCGAATGTAGAAGAGTACAGGAGGAAAGGATTGTGTTTTGGATGTAGGGGTCGAGGGCACATGAAAATAGATTGTCCCTCTAGACGGCAGAACAACCAGATGAATCCTAACAGTACACAAATCCAGTTGGCCTCAGTAGACCAACAATTAAGGGATTAGGAATTAGGCAGCGTGGTAGGTATACGTGTCCAAATTGGATCCAGTTTGTGAGAACATGAACTTTTACCTAGTTTTAAAAGTACAAGATATTGCCAATATATTATCACGTTGCAATTATGTAATGCGCAACGTCTGATTTTTAAGTATTGTAACCACCTTGAAACACCCAGTTACTCCCATTATCATAAAGGTATAATAATAAAGATATTTAGGGTGGTTTCTCAGATCTCCTTAGATATAGCAACTGTGTCTGTGTCTCTGTGTCGGCCGATTTAATTATTTAATTACTTTGTACCTGAAAATTGAACTACTCTAACAGGGATGCGTGTCGAGTACTTAGGTCCTTCAAGGAGGCCACCAGATGTCATAGTTACATAGTTGCATAGTTAATACGGTTGAAAAAAGACATAAGTCCATCAAGTTCAACCAAGGGACAGGTGGGGACGCGAATCCCCGAAGGAATTGAGACTCAGATTTTTACACGTTTTCATAAGCATTAATGTTGTTTACTTTTAAGAATTCCTCTAAATCCTTTTTAAAACGGTCCACTGTTCCTGCTGTGACCACGTCCTGAGGAAGTCTATTCCACAGATTCACAGTTCTTACAGTAAAGAAGCTTTGACGCTTCCGGAGACTGAACTATTTCCTCTCCAATCAGAGGCAGTGCCCCCTTTTCTTTTGAGCGCACATGAAACAGTTTTTCACCGTATTTTGTATGGCCCATTTATATATTTGTATAGGTTAATCATGTCCCCCCTCAGACATCTCTTCTCAAGACTAAATAAATTCAATTCTTTTAATCTTTCTTCATAACTAAGACTCTCCATGCCCCTTATCATTTTAGTTGCTCTCCTCCGTACTTTTTCCAGCTGTAGTGCGTCCTTTCTGTGTCATCTCCCTGATATTTACAGTATATCAAAGCGAACACTCATACTGATGCAACAAGGGATGGTGGAAGAACTGTAGCTGTTAGAGGCCCACAAGAACAAAGTCTCATGGGCAAGGAAGTGGAGGAGGATGACACTCTACTAATGGATTAAGAGCAGCAAAAGTAGGAGGCTTATGATAATGACGACACTGGCCATGATGACCAATCACCGCAGGGGGGGCAGAGCTGAAAAAATTGGGTTCTTGATCATGTTTGTGAGCATGGCAAGCTGCATGCTATCATTAGCATCAAACTGATGATTACTAGATAGCTATGCTTTTGGACAGAGCCGTTCCTGCCATGAGGCAAGATGAGAATCTCACCTCAGGCAGCTGTTTTCTGTATTTTTGAGGGGGCAGCATCCACACAGCAGTTACACACTGCTGGTGGATGCCGCCAGTGTTCCCTTAAAGCTGCGCATTTCCCCGCCCCCCCCTCCCCTGGAGTGCAGGAAGTTGCACTCCTGTCACTCACTGACCGCTCAGCTCCCCACGCTCCTCCCCTCCTTCAGGCCAGCAGTGCAGTAAATGGAGAAGCAGGGAGACTTCTCCCCACTCCACCATTCATCCTGCAGTCACGGATCGCGCTGCCGGCATTTGTGGGCGTAGCCTGCAACTTGGAAATCTGAATAAGCTCCACCCACACTGTCCAGCAAAGCAATCTGTGTCTGCAGCATGGGGAGAGAGGACAGTGAGCTCCGGGAACAGACAAGGTGAGTAGGTACTGTGTTTTTATTTTTATTTTTTGGGTTCAACAGAGGAGGCACAGATGGCATTTCTACTACAAATGGGGCACAGAGGAGAGGGTATTAATACTACAAAGGGGGAACAGTGGGCATTACTACCATAATGGGGGAACAGTGGGCATTACTACCATAAGGGGGGCTTAGAGGGCATTACTAATACAAAGGGGGCACAGTGATCATTATTACCATAAATGGGCACAGAGGGCTTTTCTACTATAAAGGGGGCACAGAGGCCATTGCCACTATAAAGGGCGCACAGAGGGCATTACTACTATAAAGGGGCCACAGAAGGCATTGCTACTATAAATGGAGCACAGAGGGCATTGCTACTATAAAGGGGGCACAGAGGGCATTGCTACTATGAAGGGAGCACAATAGGCATTATTACTATGAAGAGGACACAATGGGCATTACTACTGTGAAGGGGGCACACTAGGCATTATTACTATGAAGAGGGCATATTGGGCATTACTGCTGTGAAGGGGCACAATGGGCATTACTACTGTTAAGGGAGCACAGTGGGCATTACTACTGTGAAGGGGCACAGTGGGCATTACTACTGTGGAGGGGGCACAATAGGCATTATTACTATGAAGAGGGCACAATGATATTACTACTGTGAAGGGGCACAATGGGCATTACTACTGTGAATAGTGCACAATAAGCATTACTTCTGTTAAGGGGCACAGTGGGCATTACTACTGTGAAGGGGACACAGTGGTCTTTACTACTATGAAGGGGGCACATTCGGCATTACTACTGTGAAGGGGCCCAGAGTGCATTACTAATGTAAAGGGGGCACAAAGAGGGCATAGCTACTGTGTAGGGGCATAACTATTATGGGGCACAGAGTGGGCATTACTACGGTGAGGGGGGCACACTGGGCATTACTACTGTGAAGGGGCCACAGAGTGCATTACTACTCTGAAGGGGGCACAGAGAGGGCATAACTACTGTAAGGGGCACAGAGAGGGTATTACCACTGTGAAAGGGGCACAGATGTGTCTGTCCCTCTGTGTGTCTGTCACCATCACCATGCCCACAGTGTTCCTATGTCTTGACGCAGCTGCATCAGGCCGTTCTGTGCGGGGCAAGGAGAAGAATAAGGAAGTGGAGGCAGCACCACCAGCATGGAGTCCGTGGGGGGAACAGAGAGGCACAATAAGGATGTAGGTAACACTACTACATGATCTACACTAGTGTTATCTGTGGTTTTACATAGGACTGCAGGTAACACTACCACAATATTAACACTAGTGTTGTCTATGGTTTTACATAGGACTGCAGGCAACACTATCACATTATCAGCACTAGTGTTATCTGTGGTTTTACATAGGACTGCAGGTAACATCTACTACATTTTCTGTACTCAGATAGCCATCACTGTGTTATCTGTGCTGTTACATAGGACTGCATGTGGCAGGCGCAGCACTATAAAGTGCCTTTTGCGCTGTGGCATTAGAAGAATTTTGATATCTCTGACTTTTCTAGTCCAACCAGACTGCCTGTGTCTCTGTGATTCCTTTAGCGTTGTTCTATGGAAGCAGTAGATTCTCTTTAGCACACCAAATGCTTAAAATATCTTCTTTATTAACTTCAACTTTTCTTCATATATAACGCTGCTGCCTCTGCAGCAGACAGTCTATGTATAACACATGTTGAATAAAGTATCACAAAATTGTGGTTCAACTGTTCAATATTGTCATTCAACATAATATGGTGGATATATTTCTCTCTTCAGTATCTATAGTTTCACTTTAAGTTATTTAAGCACTTTATGATCTTTCTGAAAGGTATGTCTGAGGCTTAACAGATAGTTTTACTTGCTCTATATGATCTGGTGTGAGCAGTTCGCAGACTGTACGTAGTTTGGTTGAAATTTAGTATTTGCTATTTGGTCTATTCATTAGCTTTTTGCATACTGTTTATTTGGTGGAACTGCAAGTAAACACATATAACCAGTTCAGTATATAGCTCTAAACACACTATTACCAATAGGAACATCCATAACTGTATTAAATACCTATTTTGGCCTCTTTGCTTCCATAAAACTGAACTCTCAGTGGAGTGAATGTCTGTTCAGCTTCTCTCTTCTGGTGTAATAAATTCTAGCAGCTCCTGCTAGGGGAATTTCCCAGATAGGCTGGCTGCAATTGGCCAAGACTCCTGCTCAGTGTGAGGCTGGCTGTGATTGGTTAAGACTCCTGGGCAGTGACAACAGCTTAACTCTATACTTTCTGGTTTTAATTCTGCTGTGTCATTGAGCTTACCTTACAGTCATATAATGAATCTTAAAGGCATACTATCTGTTCTGCTTCTGTGAACACAGTATACAACTGTTACATGACATCCAAAAACATGAAGTCACTGTAAATAACTCTGCTTTCTGTCTTTAACATATAAACATATGAACTGTATTAAAGTTATTAGCAGGTCTAGCTGTATATACATGTAAGTCAAATTAGCAACCTAGGACAGGTCTTAGCTGGCCAGCTACACTGCAGGTGATATCAATAACATTATCTGTACTTGTACTGCCCCAGATCTGGCAGCATAGTCTCGGAGTTTGGTGGCTACTTGACTTTCATACTATTTTTTTATTGGGAAGGGGACACCATTTAAATTTTTGCCTCAGGCAGCAGATGAGCTAGAGCAGCCTGCTTTTGGACCCTCTCTATCAAAACAAATTGGGACAATGTTTTCCTGATGCTGACAGTGAGGCAAAATTTATGTATTACCACGATATACTATGTACAAAGCTTGCCACAGCTTTTGGCGAGCAGACACGTGCATGTCTGACCAGAGGGCCCCTCTTTGCTCCCTGCTGAGTCACTGACATCCTGCCATGTCTGCTACCATAAGTAGCAGAAGCTGCAACAGCACCAGCCAATTCAGTCTAATTAGCATGATGGAGCAGTTTCAGTGCTCCAGACTGATGCCAATCAGAAAATGGATACCTACTGTGTGAACAAACAGGTTCACCTATACCTGGACTGTGGCCTTTCTTCAGCACATACCCTGTTCCCTAACCCCTTGGACCTTTAAGCAGGCAGATTGGAGCAGTGGCTGGAACTGACCCAGTTTGCTCTCACTGAACTGTTGTCCAGTCTCCAGTTCCAACTCAAAGAAGGTTTTTAGCATGGTAGCTGGTGTCATCACATCCAGACAAGCTTGTCCTCCACAAGTGTAGAAAACATCACATTTATCAAAATGAGTGAGGAACGGATCACACACCTCCACTAAAGCCAATAAATAGATCTGCTATTGCTGACAGTGGCTACATATTGACGGACCAATCATACTACTGTCTGCCTGCCTACTATCATGTTACGTACTGTATGGCTGCTGCCGCTGCTACTCCCCCTACTGCCACTACCATTACCCCTACACAACCACACATCTTTGCCATTATTATTACATCTACCTCTACACATCGTGAACATCTGCCACTTTGCTACTACTATCCCTACACAGCCGCACATATTCTATCTTGTCTGTTAGGTTTCATGCTGTTCTGCTACTCTACCATTACCAGTGCTGCCATTAATATCCCTGGTTATCCCTTCCACACTGTATTGCTGCTGCTTCCCGTTCAGGCATAATTTTGGGATCATTTGTTCAGAACAAGCCACTGTTTTTTTCTGAAAACACTGTGTGTGTTTAAACACAAGCTGCCCCCAATAAGGGACAATTTTTGGAACGTTTTTAAGTTTAAAAAGCATAACAAATCCAACAGCGCAGTGTGTTTTTAAATATATTTTTTGTTATCGCCATCAACCATTCGTTTATCCATATGTCAGAGTCACTCTGATATTATTTACTATTGCTCTAAGATGGACTTAAAAACCTCACCTCTAGGTCCCACTAAGCCATCCCCCTCCCACTCCGCAGCCAACGGGGATTGAAAAAATGATGGTAAAAATCAACTTCTGTCAGCTGTAGGGGTTTGTGGGAGGATGACTTTCTCCCTGCAGCTCACGCTCAGAGAGCACAGTGCTGCTGTCTGAGAGTGAGCTGTTCAAAAGAACATCCCTGTGTCAGTCCAGACCCTGCGCCGGACGGCGGAAAGGGAGTCTGAATGCCAGACTGTTCGGCCTAAATCCGGACCTCTAGGGGCAGGCTCCTGTGGAGGTCACAGTTAAGGGGACGGTCCACTATGGAGGTCAGTGTTAAGAGTCAGATTGCTGTTAAGGCCACTGTTAAGGGGACGGGGTGTTGTGGAAATCACTGTTAAGGAGATGGGGTACTGTGGAGGTCACTAATAAAGGGGCGGCTTCTGTGGAGGTCACTGTTAAAGGGGCAGGATGCTGTTGAGGTCACTGTTAAAGGGGAGGGATGCTGTGGAGGTCATTGTTAAAGTGGCGGGCACTGTGGAGGTCTCTGTTAAGGGGACAGGTAACTGTGGAGATCACAGTTAAGGGGATGGTTTGCTATGGAGGTCAGTGTTAAAGGGGTGGGTTGCTGTAGAGGTCACTGTTAAAGGGTGGGGTGTTGTGGAGGTCACATTTTAGGGGAACAGAGATCTGTAGAGGTCACTGTTAAGGGGGCCCCTGAGGAGGTCACTGTCAAGAGAGAGGGGTGCTGTGAAACTCACTGTTAAAGCGGCAGGCTGCTGTGAAGGTCCCATTTTAAAGTGGCGGGGCACTAAATTGAAATGAATGGGTTAGGATTCAGTGCAGATGCTATGCATTCACATCGCGCATTGCACCCGCGTGGAAAACTTGCTCGTGTAAAAGGGGCCTAACAGTACATTTCTGGGCTTGTCTTCCATATCAGCTTATTTAGGTGTATTATTTTGTTCTGAAGCTTTAAAGGCTTTAACTTCTTTTACCAAGGGAAGGCTTTAACTTCTTTACCAAGGGTGGTGACAACATGCTCATGAGAGCAGAATCTATTTTATCCACCTCCAATCTGTCACTGAATTTGATCATGTCCATTCTAATAAGGAGAATATTGGATTTAACTTTCAATATTTTACTCACAACATTTTCAACATTTTATTCACTTAAATCAATGTTAGATTTCTTAATACAGCCAGAATTTCATTAAGCCAGTTGTTAGAAGATTGACCTTCTTTAAAGGGGTTATCCAAGTCTATTAACTGCCCCCCCATACGCCGTGCCCCCCACAATGAATATACCTACCTGGTTAATTGCTCCCTGCTCCGTTCCTGCTTCTCCCCATGCGCGGATGAAAACATCCGGTGTCCGGCAGGGGGAGGAAGAACCAATGGCAGACTGGAATGGGGACAAGCTTCCCTAGCATTGAGGGTGACGCTAGGGAGGCTCATCCCCGTCCCTGCCTACCTTTGGCTGTTCCACCCACCCTCCAACACCGGATGTTTTGATCCGTGCACGGGGAGAAGCAGCAGCGGTGGTGCGGGGATCAGAAGTGGCGCAGGGAACCGGGAGCCAGGTAAGTATATTCATTGTGAGGTGCCCGGCATATGGGGGGGCATTGTATAGTCTTGGATAACCCCTTTAATCTCAATTACTGTTGAGCGAATCGAAGTCAAACAAATTGACTTCGACCTGAATTTCAGGAAAAATTTCATTCGCCACAATGCAGAATTTCCTCGTGCGTCATGATAACAAAACTATTTTAACCTGAAATGGCAATAAAAAAAGTTAATAAATCTCACGCACGGTGACGTGTGACATCACCGCGTCACTGCACTGGCTGGGTTCGGTAACATCATCACTGATGACATCACCACATCCAGCCAGTGTGATGACGTCATCACGTCACTGTGCAAGATTTTTCATGGTTTCTTCAATTAAGATGACCGCGACAGCCTCTCCCCAAGCAAATGGATGAGGTGAGTTCATATTTTCTTTTGCTGATTAACCACTAAGAGGCCTCAATTTTAATGTCAGATGCCGCAATCAGTGATGAACAAGCCATCTTAGGGGTTCAAAGATGAGGGGCCGCGCGATCACCCTTCTCCATTGTTGCGCCTGCTATATACAATGGAATGCGATTCGTGACAAAGTAATTCGTAACAAATCAAATTTCTTTGTAAAATTCGCGAAGCAGTCAAATAGAACTTTTTATAACTTCGCTCATCACTAAACTCAATAAATCTCACTGGAAGAGAAATTGGGAGAGATAAATGTAATACTAACTAGTGATGAGCGGCAGGGGCAATATTCGAATTTGTGATATTTCGCGAATATTTGGGCGAATATTCGCCATATATTCGAAAATTCGCAAATTCGTAATCTCCAGACAATATTTTCTTATTTGCGAAAATTCGCATAAAAATTCGCATAAATTAGCATAAGAATTCGCATAAATTAGCATAAAAATTTGCATAAACTGGCATTTAAAAGATATCTTTTAAATACCAGCTTATGCGAATTTTTATGCTAATTTATGCAATTTTTTATGCGAATTTTCGCAAACAAGAAAATAATGACATTATTTTCTTGCATGCGAAAATTTTCATATAAAATCGCATAAACGCATAAAGCGAATATTCGCAATTGCGAATATATTTTGCGATATTCTAAATATTCGCGAATTCTCGAAGTGCTGATATTCGCGATTAAAATTCGCAATTCGAAAATTCGTGATCAACACTAATACTAACGTCCAGCTTCTCAATTAGAGATAGGATATTTTGTTCAAAAGCTGGGAGAGCAATAAGCTTTTTATGGGTCATTCTGTAGATGGATTATCAATCTGTGTTCGTAGGACCAGCATATTTCTATCTTTCTTCAAGTTGGGTGCATCCTCCATGCTAATATTTTGGCCAGGCATGATGAAAATTTACAAGAATTATGTATCAGAATATGCAAGCTGTTAAAGGGGTTGTCCCGCCCCTAATATTGATGATCTATCTTCAGGATAGGTCATCAATATCTGATCAGCTAGGGTCGGACACCTGGGTCCCCTGCTGTTCAGCTGTGAGACGAGGAGGTGGTACTACATGCAAGCACTGCTTTCTCATCATTACACTTCTCGTTGTCTCCAATGGCGTATTGTAATTTCAGTCACCTGTATTACACCACACTTCCAAGTCAAATTGCAGTGTAATGGAGAGGAAGCGGTGCCCACAGGGATCGCCGCCTCCTCTTCAAACAGCTGATCGTCGGGGGTCCCGAGTGTCGGGCCCCTGCCGATCTAGTATTGATGACCTATCCTGTAGATAGGCCATTAATATTAGGGGCTGGACCACCCCTTTAAAAAATTAAATCTTTTTCCAGCTTTCCATTACAACATATGCAAAATGAAATGCTGCCATTAGAAAGTACAACTTGTCCTGCAAATAAACAAGCTCTCATATGGCTATGCGTATGAAAAAATAAAAAGATTATGGCTTCTGGAAAGCAGGGAGTAAAAAATGAAAACAAACCAAAACAAAACCCCCAGAAAATAGCTATGTCAAGAAGGGATTAAACATATTTTTAAGGAATTTTCTGTATTTTCTGTATAAAAAAAATAAAAACTATCAAATCCTAAAGTTTTCACTGGTCACTGCGTCTCATAATAGGCAGACACCTCCTGCTCTGTAGAGATCTCTTCTCGCAGTTATATCATTATCATCATAGGCAGAGATGAGCGAAGTTTTGAAAAATTCAATTCGGCAACTTCACCAAAGTTTGCCCAGAAATTTGATTAGTTCCAAATTAATTCAGCATGAATCGCTATAAGTCAGGTATACCCAGGTAAACCCAGGCCACTCTGGCTTAGGGTATGGCCATATGGAGTGACCGTGCCATGGGCAGGTTGTGGCCATGCTGCGGTGAAGAACTGTACGGCTCACAGCTGCTGTTCATTTAATAATGAAGACCGCACTGTATAGTCCTTCTTCATTGTTAATGGCCACATGGCACCTTTAATGCACCTTTAAACACGGGCTGTTGCTGGTATGGGGTTTGGCTGGTTAGGTGGGGGGACAATATTATTGCATATTATTTCTGTTCTGGCCTGCTATCTCCTGCAGGTTATTTGACAGTAAACACAGAACATTAATCAGCTCTGGCATACCCACTTCTCCAACCCCAGTGCTCTCCTGCCCTACAGGTGGGAGCCCTTCTTCTGCCATCTGCTTTGCCTCTTTTTCCACATTATCTAATATCAATGAAAATATGTAATCAGGAACATCCAGCTCCTCTGCTCTGCATCTTGCTGACTTTTCTAGAACATGGAGACTTTGAAGGATGATTTGGAAGAAGTAAAGCCAGCAAAAGATGAGGATGGTCATCATTAAGACCTGGCCCCCATAAGGGGTGCAGACTGGATGGTATTGGTTGTGACACTGGCGCCGGAATAATAAAGGCTTCCATCTTATTGATATTAAATTAAATTTATAGCTGATGTAGGAATACGTAAATATAGGAATAAATAAATAAAACTGGTGCAGAATATGTCTCCCTGCACTTTCCCTATGATCTCCCTGCACTCTTCCTTCTCCAATATTCTTCTATCAATAGTTTTCAGCAACACTGTCTCTAGCGCACGAGCGTTTGCTACGTCTCTCCCTATGCTCCCTATGCTCAAAGGACAATGGGGGAGACTGCACGGGATGAGGGTTTTATAGGGCTGTGACATCACAGGGGATGGCTATCTGTGGATTGGCTGGCTGCACACAATTTTGGGTGATCTTGCAAGGTGATGTTAAAAGCAGAGCCATTCTCCAATATCTCCCAGTCAGGAACATATCAGAGCCCCTTCATGCACCACGTAAAGGTTTCTCAGCATGGCATGGGGTCCTACCACTAGACTAGCTATGGTGTGTGAACAGGGTCTGAAAGGTGCTGATATCCAGCTCACAGCCCCAACCTGATTTGTTACCACGAAGCACAAGAAATATCGGATTCGTTGTGAATCAAAGTTTTCCTAAACTTCGGACAGAATTCTGTTTTGAATGCTTTGCTTCGGTCAACACTACTTATCACCTATGTATATATAACACCATTTACCATCAGTTATATTTAAAGCACAGGTCACAGAGCTTGTCCACACTCTTCCATAAAAGTCATCCATGGATATAATTACTATACAGTACCTTGGGATACACATGCCAGATTGCAAATTACCAGAGCAAGTTCTGTGCAGATACTGAACTAGCAAGGAATGGCTGGAGATTTCAGCTCTGAAGCCATGCTGATGTCTGAAGACATACTGTATATAATGCAATGTACTTATGAAGTTCCTTAAAGGGTTATTCTCATCTCAGACAATGGGGGCATATAGATAGGATATGCCCTCATTGTCTGATAGGTGGGGGTCCTGCACCTATATTGAGAACGGAGCCCCAAAAGTGGTGGAGGGCACACTGCGCATGCGCAGCTGCCCTCCATTTAATTTCTATGGGGCCCAGAGAAGTGAAAGGGAGCAGTGGCCGGTCATGTGCAGTCATTCACTTCTATGGGGAGAGAGTGTGGTGGTGACCAGACCGGAGTCCTCCAGCCACCACTTTGCAGGGCTCCGTTGCCAATATAGGTGCAGGTCCCAGTAGTGGGACCCACACCTATAAGACAATGGAGGCATATCCTGGAGATATGTCCCCATTGTCTGAGATGAGACAACCCCTTTAATGTTTTTATGTGGAGTAATTCCATATGTGAAGTGTAAAATTATGTGACTGTGATATATAACGACCAGAAATTCACACATTTACACTTATTCTATATTAAAATCCTAAAAAATATTTATATATAAAAATAAATAACCTTTTCTGGATAAGAGACAAACATCAGCTTGTATTCTTGAGGATTCTTCATCCATTTTTTGATGAAGCAGCTGTTTCTTAAAACATCTTTGACCTCTGTGCAAGCTATTTTAAAGGAATACTCTGACAGGACAATGACAGCATCAGCCTAGATAAACAATAAGTCAGATAATAAAGTTAGTACATTCATTAGAATTTATTTTCCTATACTTTGATTACAGTTGATGGAGTATTTCTATACAAAGATGACTGGAAGGATCATGAAACGAGTCAGTTCATTTATCCTCTTCCCACCACAACCAGTTTTCATGTTTTCCACCCCATCTTCAAAGAGTTATTACTTTTTTAAAAAAACCTTTCCATCAATATACTATAGCAATATAAGGTTTTTTTTTCAGTATGAGATATATTTTATTGCCATGATTTTAAAGGACCCTTCTATCATATTTTTAAATCACAATCATATATTCTATGTATTTATTTCACGCAAAACAAAAAGAACAATAGAGCTGTCATGCTGTTATCCCAATTCTACACCTACTATTATCATGGGGATTACCTGTCAGATAACATCTTCCCCTAAAAGTAGCAGTAAACTGACAATGGATTTACCTATGTATCTAGGAGGTCTTATCATTTGTGTAGACTGCTACAGAAGAATAATATTTTGTATTTAATTAGCACTGCTGAAATTAAAAAGGGTTTATTTGTAGTATTTTGAGTAAGTAAGTCTTTGATACTTTTTTATTCCATTCTTTTGGGAGGCAAGGTGACCAAAACAACATTTTGGAATTGTGTATTTTGTCTTTCATTTATCATGTAGGGCAAATAATGTGATATTGTAATATTTCAGACATATTGATACCAATTATGTTTATTTGCTTGCTGTTTATATTTCTTTATATGATAGATTAGGAAAGGAATGCCTCGCCTTGGTTGAGACTGGGAAAGGTGTTCCATTTTAGTAATAAGCCAGAGCCTGTACTAGGTTTATTACTGGCATATTGCAATTCAGACCTGCAGGTGGCAGCACTGTATTGGAATATACCAATTGTATATTGTAATGGATAAAATTCCATTACTTTCTAAAAACTAGCAATCTAATGATTGCATGTTGGGGTCCACTTAGGGGCCTAAAAAAGTTATATATTATATATAAAAATGGAAAAACGAACAGCACTCCTGGGATCCACAAAAAAGGTTTTTCTTTATTCACCCATGTGATGCAACGTTTTGGCTCTGAACTAGAGCCTTAGCTTGAGAAAGCCTCTTGTTCAGAGCCAAAACGTTGCATCACATGGGTGAATAAAGAAAAACCTTTTTTGTGGATCCCAGGAGTGCTGTTCGTTTTTCCATTTATATACCAAGGGGTAAGCAGCCCATTCCCCAGTGAAAGTGCACCCAACCTTTCCAACCATTTTTTGTCAGTGGCGCCATTCTTCTACAATATATATATATATATATATATATATATATGTTCAAATAAGCCCCTTTCCACAAAATTCAAATAAGAATAAATAAAAAATCCAAAAAACATTATAGGCATCGCCATGTCATACTATTAAGTATTAAAAAAATGTATCCCATTCTGTGAATGGTGCAACGAAAAAAAAATATGGCTGATTTAATGTTTTTTCATCACTTTACCTCCCCCAAAATGAGCCCTGACACAGCTCTGTAGACGTAACTATAAAAAAGTTCTGGTGGTCAGAATATGGTGATGAAAAATACATTTTTCCATAGTTATTGGAAAAAAAGAATAAAAACTATACAAATGTGGTATCACCCTATTTGTACTGACCCAGAAAATGAAGGGAACAAGTAAATTTTACAGTATTGTGAATGCCGTAAAGACAAAACTCAGAAAACTGTAGCCCTAATATGGCTATGGCTACTTTCACATCTGCGTTTTTTGTTCAGGATCTGACATCCGGCACAGTATCTCAAAACCTGAATAAATCAGATCCGTGACATTTAATACGTACGGATGTATCAGTTTCTGCCTGAAATGTTAAATCAAAACTGAACAAACCAGATCAGGCATCATTGTAAGTCAATGGGTTCCCGGGATAAATGTAAGCGATTTCCAGCCACCGGTATTAGTAAAATCCATTTAGTTTTATTTCTTCTCCATTAAAAGCAGTTACAAATGATAAGTACAAAACAGGCCTCACATCTCTCTGACGTTTCGGGTGTGCACTTTTAGCACCCTTAGTCATAGAGTCACTAGATGGCTACACCAGTCAGGTTTTATGGTGGAAAGGGTGGGAGAGGACACACCCAGTGGCATAGAAAAAATACTAGCCACTTCTAAATTAACTCCTTGATCACCATAGAAAACCAGACCGTGTGTGAACAGGACCCTAAAACAACATTACCAAATAAACACAAAATGCATACAAAACATTTCCTTATGTAAAATTTAAAAAACTTTGTGCGCTGTCACAACAATACACATGACAATCTTCAAATAGAGATTAATAATGTAAAATTCAGTCCTGTTTTCTATTTAATCCATCGGGGATGCATGATTTCAGCTTGAACATCCAACAAAGCCTCACATTAAAAAGTTTCCTCTGTAAATCTCCACCCCTCTCATATAATTTTACTTTTTCAATGCCCTGTACCATAATGTGACTCACATTCCCTCCATGATGGTGTTAGACATGATGGGAGACTGCTGAGATTATGGCGGAATGTGTTTATATTTTGATTGTCATCTCTGATTGCATCCAACAAATGCCGTCTAATCCTAATTTTTAAAGGGCCGGCTGTGCACCCTACATATTGGAGTCGGCAAGTTTTGTAGGTAATCAGGTAGACTACACCATGTGTGTTACAGTTGATGTATTCTTTGATTGTCTGTACAAGAAGTGAAGTCTTTTGATATGTGAATAGCAGAGCAGCAGGTGCAGACATGGTGGCCACATTTGTATGTACCTTTATGTTGTAACCAAGTTTTATTTTTGCCAGTGCTGTTACCTCTGAATAAACTGGGGGATAAAATATTACCCAGTGTCTTTGCTCGTCTCGCTACACACTGAATTCCCATACCTACTACTTCAGCAAAACCTGAGTCAAGTTGAAGGACTGACAGATGTTTTTTCATAATTTGTCAAATTTTGTTATATTGTGGACTATATGGGGTAATTCAGTAATTACCCCATAAGTAATTCAGTCCTGTCTCTCTGACCAACCAGTTTTAAGGCTATGTTAACACTCCAGTTAGGATAACTGCGTCTTATTAATCTCTGAGCTATGTCAGTGGATTCTTTTCGATAGTCTCGTTAACATGTGCAATTCCGCCTTGCTCTGACTAGTTCACCTACAGGAATACTTTTAATTCTATGTGCAGGATGACATGATTTGCCATGGAGTATAGTGTTACCTGCCATGATTTTACTATAAGTGGATGTAATAATCCTCCCTGTGTCTGTGTCAAATCAAGGAAGGACATTTTCAAAGGATCACAATAATATGTAAAGCGCAAACTATTTGTGGTAACATTTATGTATTTTATAAAATCCGGTACGGTCACCACATCTCCGACCCATATAAACAAAAGGTCATCTATATAGCGACCGTACCACTGCAGGTGGTCAATGAATGGATTATTGTCAGAGAACAAATATTGATGTTCCCACAAACACATGAAAATATTTGCAATTGATGGCGATACCTTCGCCCCCATAGACGCACCGGATATTTGTAAATAGTGTGAATTGCAAAACATAAAATAATTGTGTGTCAACAAATAATGTATGGCTGCGCATAAGTAATCCCGCAAGATTGGAGTGTAATCGCGATATGTTGACGAAAACCACTGTAGTGCAGATATAGCCGGATCCTGGGGTATGGAAGTGTATAATGCTGTAACATCAGCAGTAACCCATAGAAACTCTTTTCCCCACTGGAGGTTGTGCATTGCTTGTAGTATATTCTTTGTGTCACATATAAAACCAGGCATGGATCCAATTAGTGGCTGGAGTAGGCTATCAGCTCACTCAGACAGCCTTTCATTCAGTAAATCAATGCCTGACCCAATGGGTTCCGGATCCAGTTTTTCCGATAATAATAAAAAGCGCTTGTAACAGTTTTGTGTCTGGAACCAAAATGCAACAAAATGGAATGGATGCATCCTAAACAAGATGAATGGGGACAAAACTGATCAGTTTTGTTCAGGTTTTAAAATGCTCTGCCGGATCTCAAAGGCAGATGTGAAAGAAGCATAAATGAACAGAAAAACAAGCCCTAATACAGCTATGTGAATGGAAAATTAAAGAGTTATGGCTCTGGGAAGGCAGGGGTTAAAAAAAAAATTCCAAAACAGAAAATTGCAATTTTCTTGATTACTCGTACAATACACTGCAATAGTTCTGTATTGTAGTAAGTGTTGCAAACATAGAAAGAAAAGGTCCAGCTCACCGAAATTCCCACGTGCACGGACAAGCCAGGCCAGCTTTGTGCAATAAGCTTCAACGAAATAACCTTCCAGCACGTAGCGGGTTGAAACATTGCATCGTCTTTATTCCATAGCATTAAAAGTAATACAATGTAGTGGACACAACCTCCCGACTCCTCCCGTCAGACCGACATGTTTCAAACCTTACGGTTCTTACTCATGATCGGAAAACTACCAGGATTCGGGCACTCTTATAAGACTCCACCTCCAATCGGATGCACCAGAAAAGGAAGCACAGGTGAGAGAAGGCGGAGGCAGATAAGACCCGAAGGCGGGCAGTTCCTACTATAAATATAGTGAAATCACCACAAATAAGAAATACACTAAAAATGCATAAAAACCAAGGACAAAAATAGGGATCACCCACAGTAACCATGCACATGCAACATTATAACAAATAGCTCACAAGGAGTATGAAAAACATCACAATTATATACAATACAAAACGTGCAGTGTGCATAGAGCCTAGTAAAGTGGCTGGCTATACATAAACGCACAAGTGGGGGGAGTGAGGAAAAAAGAGGAGAGAGAACAAGAAAAACTCCCGCACATATATTTTCTCAAGTCTCCACTTCGAAACCGACAACAATAATGATTCCCGCAGTTAATATCTATAAATATGGGAATATAAATATATAATTCCGCAGCTCAGTAAAAATGCATTAACTCCTTTCTAAGGTTAAGTCTATGTGGGGTTCTAGTGTTAAGTCTGAAAATCCAAAAGGCTTCATGTAACAAAGTTTTCTTTTTGATGTCACCACCTCTGACAGGGGATATGACCTTTTCAATAGCAAATGTACATAGACTGTCAGTATTCCGATTATGAAACTCCATGAAACGCTTAGCCACATTTGATATGTTAGTTGCTTGTGGATTTGCAATATAATTGAGATGTTCACGGAATCTTATTTTAAATTGACTGCTCGTACTTCCCACATACATCAGATCACATCTGGTGCATTTGATGATATAAATGACACCACATGTGTTACAGTTAATATCATTTTTGATGGAAAAAATATCAATGTGAGAAGAGTTGTCAATGTTTTAACTGCAAATTTGCAAGTTTTACAGGGATAACCCCCGCATTTAGTAAAATCGAGCCAAGTATCTCGATGCACGTATAGTAGGGGTACTAGTGAAAAATGAGGGGGACAAAATATTAGCCAATACTTTAGATCTTCTGGGCACTATTCGACAGCCATTTTTCAGAAAGTCAAATAGGATGTTATCATAACGTATTGGAAGACATCTTTTAATTTCCTGTTGGATTTCAGAAAACTGGCGACTGTATGTCAATACCAGTGTGGGTATGTCAATTGCCCTTCCCTTGATGATCAAATGATCAGGTTTATGTATGAGGCAGATAGGAGGACCCCCACCGTACCCCAAATCTATTCTAAAAAATCGGGACACTAATAAAAATAAACATCACAAATTACGCAATAAAATGTTCAAGTCTAAACTGGTACGTAAAGTCAGTTTTACATCTACTGACCTAGAAGATTCATGAATGACTAGTGACTCACAAGAGTCGTCAGAAGAACTATTCGACAGCCATTTTTCAGAAAGTCAAATAGGATGTTATCATCATAGAGTATTGGAAGACATCTTTTAATTTTTACCTTTGTCTAAAATAGACATATATTCCTTTTGATATTTATGTAAAGAATTTCCATCTAGTTTCTTGTAGTTAGAGTCGTCAGAAGACATAGCATTCATTTGTTGGCTGTAAGATTCTTTCCCCATGATTACCACTGACCCCCCTTTATCAGCCATTTTGATGACAAGATTAGACCGTTCGCCTAGCTTTTTCAGGGCATTACATTGTTTTACACTGAGATTGTAGTGTTTACCGTATATTTATTGGGACTATTTTTGGTTGTTTTCATGAATGTGAGTAAGCTCTCTCTCTAGAGTTTCTTGGGAAATATCCAAACTCCATGTTCGTGACTGTAATGGGTAATATTTAGGATTACTAATCTTGAATTCATGTACATTAGCAGTGTCATCGGAACCTTTACTAGTTACTTGTAAGTCTAACAAGTTAACTAGGGAGACCTGTTCCCTAAAGGACAGGTCAACAAATTAATTCCCTGTATTAGGGGGTTCACGATGTACATTGCTTTGTGCAGAGATTGTATCTGGAAAATGCCTTTTCAAAGTCAGGTTCCTAACAAATTTATTGACATCTAAAATGGTACTAAACAAATGAAAGTCATTAGAGGGGGTGAAATTCAAGCCCAATGATAACACCTCCATTTCATCTTTTGTCAATACAATGTCTGTTAAGTTAATAACATCCAATAATTTCTCCAGTGGGGTGGAAAAACTTATTTCTTGTGGAGTCTGATAGTCATTGCATGAGGTTTTTTTCTTGTGTTTGCGTCCACCTCGTTTTGTTTGTTTTTTGTGAAGTCACCATGTTTAATTTTCTTTTTTGGCTTTTTATAGTATGAAAGCTTCATTTGGGTTGATTGTGCCTCCTGGGATTCACTAGGCAGTTCTTCTGACGACTCTTGTGAGTCACTAGTCATTCATGAATCCTCTAGGTCAGTAGATGTAAAACTGACTTTACGTACCAGTTTAGACTTGAACATTTTATTGCGTAATTTGTGATGTTTATTTTTATTAGTGTCCCGATTTTTTAGAATAGATTTGGGGTACGGTGGGGGTCCTCCTATCTGCCCCATACATAAATCTGATCATTTGATCATCAAGGGAAGGGCAATTGACATACCCACGCTGGTATTGACATACAGTCGCCAGTTTTCTGAAATCCAACGGGAAATTAAAAGATGTCTTCCAATACGTTATGATAACATCCTATTTGACTTTCTGAAAAATGGCTGTCGAATAGTGCCCAGAAGATCTAAAGTATTGGCTAATATTTTGTCCCCCTCGTTTTTCTCTGGTACTCCTACTATACGTACATCGAGATACTTGGCTCAAATTTACCGGTTTTACTAAATGCGGGGGTTATCCCTGTAAAACTTGCAAATTTGCAGTTAAAACATTGACAACTCTTCTCACACTGATATTTTTTCCATCAAAAATGATATTAACTGTAACACGTGGTGTCATTTATATCATCAAATGCACCAGATGTGATCTGATGTATGTGGGAAGTACGAGCAGTCAATTTAAAATAAGATTCCGTGAACATCTCAATTATATTGCAAATCCACAAGCAACTAACATATCAAATGTGGCTAAGCGTTTCATGGAGTTTCATAATCGGAATACTGACAGTCTATGTACATTTGCTATTGAAAAGGTCATATCCCCTGTCAGAGGTGGTGACATCAAAAAGAAAACTTTGTTACATGAAGCCTTTTGGATTTTCAGACTTAACACTAGAATCCCACATGGACTTAACCTTAGAAAGGAGTTAATGCATTTTTACTGAGCTGCGGAATTATATATTTATATTCCCATATTTATAGATATTAACTGCGGGAATCATTATTGTTGTCGGTTTCGAAGTGGAGACTTGAGAAAATATATGTGCGGGAGTTTTTCTTGTTCTCTCTCTCTCTCTTTTTTCCTCACTTCCCCCACTTGTGCCTCATTTCTACACTACTTTATGTATAGCCAGCCACTTTACTAGGCTCTATGCACACTGCGCGTTTAGTATTTTATATCATTGTGATGTTTTCCATACTCCTGGTGAGCTACAGTATTTGTTATAATGTTGCATGTGCATGGTTACTGTGGGTGATCCCTATTTTTGTCCTTGGTTTTTATGCATTTTTAGTGTATTTCATATTTGTGGTGATTTCACTATATTTATAGTAGGAACTGCCCGCCTTCGGGTCTTATCTGCCTTCGCCTTCTCTCACCTGTGCTTCCTTTTCTGGTGCATCCGATTGGAGGTGAAGTCTTATAAGAGTGCCCGAATCCTGGCAGTTTTCAGATCATGAGTAAGAACCGTAAGGTTTGAAAAAAATTGGTCTGACAGGAGGTATCGGGAGGTTGTGTCCATTACATTGTATTACTTTTACTGCTATGGAATAAAGACGATGCAATGTTTTAACCTGCTATGTGCTGGAAGTTCTTTTCGTTGAAGCTTAGTAAGTATTGCAGTTTTATCATTATCCTATTACATTTCTGAATCCCGAAATTATGCGCCACCCTTTAGGCCAGGGATCAGAAACCGCCGGCACTCTATGTGTTCAGAAACTACAACTTCCAGAATGCTTCATTCAATTCTATGGGAGTTAAAACAGCAGCCGAGCATGTTTGCATGCTGGGAATTGTAGTTTCACAGCATCTAGAGTGTCGAAGGTTACTGATCCCTGCTTTAGGTCATGCACTTAAAGAGTAACTAAACTTTTATGCAAGTTGCTTTTAAACTCTTCTAAATAGCCCCAAAATAATTTTTGTGATATACTTTATTAATGAATTATGTGGATTTGCAACTTAAAGGGGTTGTCCGGGTTTATAGATGAATCTGGTCATATTCCCTTTGGCAGCTCCTCTGAGATGAGCATCGGAGCATTTCATGTTCCAATGCTCTCCCTTGCCCTGCACTAAATTACGCAGGGCAAGGGCTTTTTCATTAGATTCAGTGACGTACCGGGCCTCTGATAGGAAGAGGCTTTCGCAGAGCAGTGAGCCTGTTGATGTCGCCGGCACTAATAGGCAGGCTTTAGCACTTCCCTAGCCTGTAAAATGGATAGGGCAGGGCTAAAGCCCGCCCATTAATACTGGTGATGTCATCGGCAATACTGCTAAGTGGAAGCCTCCACCTAGCAGTGTAAAAATGTAAACAAAAAAGCCATTGCCCTGTGCAATACAGCGCAGGGTAAGGGAGAGCATCGGAGCATGAAAAGCTCCAATGCTTATCTCAGAGGTGCTGCCTGGGTAAGGCTACTTTTACATTTGCGTTTTTTTGCGGATCCGTCATGGGTCTGCAAAAGCGATTCCGCTACAATACTACAACCGCATGCATCCATCATAAACGGATCTGGCTGTATTACAGTGTCTTCTATAGCTATGACGGATCGGTCGTAAAACCGTTGAAAGTCAATGGGGGATTGATCCGTTTTCTATTATGTCAGAGAAGATCCATCCCCATTGACTTACATTGTGTGTCAGGACGGATCCATCTTGCTACACTTGCAGCGTTTTTCTGTCCATGATGGGGATGCAACCAAACGGAACAGAATTCATTTCGGTGCATTCGGTTTCGTTCAGTTTTGTCCCCATTGACAATGAATGGGGACAAATACTGAAGCGTTTTCTTTTCTATTGAGATCCTATGATGGATCTCAATAGCGGAACTGAAAACGCTAAAGTGAAAGTAGCCTAAAATGGACAGCTCTGAACCCGGACAACCCTTTTAAAAAGTTACCCAAATTCATGATAGTACCGCTTCTTAAAATCATTCCCATACTGCATTGGCTTGTGAAGACTCAGTGTACAGATTTCTGTTGCTGTGGAGAACTCTGCACAGGAGGGAGCACAGATCGCTGTCCTGCCTGTGCTCCACCCAAGCCAACGCTGGCACAGCACATCAGCACCCTGTGCCCTGTACCGATGTGCTCTTCCAGGTTGTAGCAGATCAGAGGGCTCCTGCCTATGCCCGCGTTCCTCTCATCTCAAGGATCTCTGTACCACATTGGTACGAGAGCCTTGAGCTGAGAGGAACACGGGCACAGGCAGGATCCCTCTCTGATCAGCTACAACCTGGAAGAGCACATCGGCACAAGGCTGATGTGATGCCAGCGATGCGTTGAGCTACGCTGTCCCTCCTGTGCAGAGTTCTGCACAGAAGCAGAAATCCATACACCTTACAACGCTAAGGGTGCTTTCACACTTGCATTCTGAGGATCCGGCAGGCACTTCAGGCCCGCCGGTTCCATCAGAACGCAAGTTGCCTGAAAGCATTTGAAGACTGATCAGGATCCTGATCAGTCTTCGAAATGCTTTAAGGTTACCATTGCAGCCAGGACGCTACTTAAGTCTGGGTGCCATTGTACTCCGCAGCAGTGTACTTGCCTGCCCTGCGGCCGCCAGGCGCTCCTTCATGAAGTCACAGGTCCCTGCGGCGCATAGATCAATGCGCCGCCCGGACCTGTGACGTCATGAAGGAGCACCCGGGGGCCACAGCGCCGGTAAGTACACTGCTGTGGAGTACTTATCATGACATTCAGTAGTGTCCTGGCTGCTATGGTAACCGATCAGAGCCCCAGCTTACACTGGGACCCCGATCGGAACTGCTGCTGCGCATGCGCAGAGCTAAACGTCGCATCTGGCGATGCGCCGAAACGACATTTAGCTTAATTCCAGATCTGGATTAATGCACTTCAATGGGCATTAATTCTTGATCCGGCGTTACGACAAGTCCTCCGGATTTTTTGCCAGAGGAAAATCCGCAGCATGCGGTACTGAACGGATGACATCCTGATGCATCCTGAACGGATTTCTCTCCATTCAGAATGCATGGGGATGATCCTGATCAGTAGATTTCCAGTACTCTATGCCGTAAAACAAAAACGCTAGTGTGAAAGGGCCCTAACAAGCCAGTGCTTTATGAGAATTATGATTTTAAGAACCAGTACTATCATGAACTTTGGGTACCTTTTTGCAAAAGAATATATAATACAATACTAAATTATATTACAAAAATTATTTTGGTGCTATTTGGAATAGTTTAAAAGCAACTTCTATAAAAGTTTAGTTACTCTTTAACATCGTATATGTTTTTTTAAGTATTCCTATAAAACCTCTTCATGGTCAGTATATTTCTGTAGGAGGATCTGCATTTGGACAAGATCTGCTGACAATGTAAGGTGACCCCATGATACTCCACTCCTGCAGACTGTCAGGGTCATTGAAATCAATAGATTCCTACGGCATGTGTGTAATTCTTTTAAAATGAAAATTTGGTTATCATTGCAAAAACAATTATGCTGAGCACCCCAGAAGCAAGACTGTGATCCTAAACTACACAATACATTTTCTCTCATCATATATTTTACTTTAGTTAGAAATAAAAGTGAAGCATCAGAACTCACAGTGTCAAGTTCATCCTGTATAAAACTCATCGCCAATGGATCATTTTCATTTGTTCCTGGCATTTCCAGAATTTCTTTCCCGCCATACAGCAGATTGCTAGGCACATAGACTACAATACTTTTTAAAGCAGCCACTTTCAGGCCCGCAACTGAACTTTTATCTTTTCTTTCTAACAATGTATACTTCTTCAGCAGCGTCTGTGTAATATAAAAATACAATTACGGGGCTTTGCTTAATTTAATATGCTGTTACAGTAATAATAACATTAATAACAATTATAATCTTTATTTATATAGCACCAGCATATTCTACACCACTTTACAACCAGATGGTTCAAATACAAATAAAATCATACATTACAGATCAACAAAATAGTCAACAGTTACAAGAGGAATGAGAGCTTACAATCTATGAGGAGGTAGGGGTGATCCCCAAAAAATAAAAAAATGCTTGTATTATGCAATGTATCCAGCCATCTTAACATAATACTGTATAAGGCTACTTTCAAACTAGCGTTTTTTGCGGATCCGTCATGGATCTGCAAAAACGCTTACGTTACAATAAAACAACCTCATGCATCCGTCATGAATGGATCCGTTGTATTATGTCTTATATAGCCAAGATGGATCCGTCATGAATTCCATTGAAAGTCAATGGGGACGGATCCGTTTTCTATTATGTCAGAGAAAACGGATCCGTCCTGGCACACAATTTAAGTCAATGGGGACGGATCCGTTTTCCCAGGACGGACAGAAAAACGCTGCACCGTTTTGGTGTCCGCCTCCAGAGCGAAATGGTGACTGAACGGAGGCAAACTGATGCATTATTCAGAATCCATTCGGGCAAAACTGATCTGTTTTGGACCGCTTGTGAGAGCCCATGATGGATCTCAGAAACGGAAAGCCAAAACGCTAGTGTGAAAGTAGCCTAAGCCAGCCACTATATGTGTAGTGCTTCTGAGTGCATGGGGTGTGATGGATAAATTTGGATGATTGATCAGGCTCTGAAGAATGATGATGAAAGAGGGAGGGTTTGAATAGGGAAGAGTTATATTAGGGGATGTGATGGCCCACCCAAAAAAAAATAAGATCAGATATAGTTTTTGGATTCAAGCATATATTTTAAAATGAAATTAAAATGAGTATTCTGATTTTATGCAAATAAAGCTCAATCACTGCATAAAAGAGGAATTTGCACAACCAAATTCATTTTGCGGTACGCATTTTGCCAATCATCACGTTCCATCCTTGGTTAGAAACACAATGTGCTGTCCACATCTTTTGCAGACCCTTTGAAATAAATGGGTCTGCATCTGATCTGCATAAAATCATACGGTCGTGTCAATGCCCCTTAAATCTATGATTTGCTATCAGTGAATGAAAAACATTCTGTTTACCATTAGAGGTTTAAAAATGATTACATAGCTAGTCCTGCTGCCTAGTGATACAATGGTACCCCACCAAGAAACTACTCTGTGAGCTAAATACCTCATTAGACGCAACACGAAAACAACACAATATATGATTCTGGAGTCCAGGCTGTTTAGTTCACAGAGGACTTGATTAGTAGACTTTAAAGTCACTGTACTTTCACACAATTTCATTTAAAATAGAATAGTGTGACTAGCAAATTCCTTATTCACTTTATCTAAGAAATATGCCTGCATCCTAAAAAAAATGGAAAGTCATGGCCACTAGAGGTTTCACTTTCACCTAAGTTGTAGTCCCCTGCCTGTTGTCAGACGAGATCCATCTTTGGTAACAGTGGCTCAGAAGACGGCTGAGAGGAAGTGGGGGCGTGTCAGAGCTAGCTAAGATCCTGATCCTAATAAAACAACTGTTTCTACACAGATACTGAACATCATAGGAGCCTCATGTGTGTCTGTAAGTGGGATTCCCCCTCCTTATCTGTTCTGTGAGCTTCAGAGCTGAAAACAACAGACAGAAGTAAGAGAAAGGATGTCACAGCAGTGCAGGGTTGGAAAAGGGAGACACCTCTGCTTCTGAGTGAAATGCATCTAGCTGTGCAGTTGAAGCAGGGAGTTATATGGCTGAAAAACATTAGGGAAGCCCAAACATCACTGTTCATTTACAGTTATGATTGTACCAAGAAGCACAGACATTTTGCAAACTTTTTTTTGAAAACTCAGATATGCTTTTCATTTGGATTGGGAAATGCAGTGAATGCGAATTAGTTAAAAAGAATGTATTCAGCCAGTTAATTGAGTTACCTGAAGGGCTAGTCGATCATTTGTTGGGTTAACCCCTTTTCCAATATAAAGCTCAGTTTTTCCTGCAAATTTCTTTACCTCTTCACATAAGATGATGTCCTTAGGAGAGGTTATTAATTCCAGAGTATTATGTAGTTTCTCCTGTGTATGAAGATTCATATTACATTATTTTTTTATTTTTTTATTTAAACATATATTTTATTGTATTGTTTTCAATAAGAAAATAAACATCCATTTACAGACATTGCGTGTGTCATCATTGTTTACATTGAAAGTACAATTTGCTCAAGTTTTATAATTCCCCAACGAAGGGGTTGAACACAATAAAGGATACAATAAATACAATAGTACAATGTCGGGACAACTTCCCGAAATAAAAGGGTCTGAGGTGGGGAAGAGAAAGGAGGAAAGAGCAAGGAGAATGACAAGGAGTGATTCAAATGTCCTTTACCAAAAGTCTGTTGAGACTCTATTGAAGCGAGAGTGAAGCCAAAAATGCCAGTTGGTCTTAAACTTGTCTGTTTTGTTAGTAATGGTAGCATTAATCATTTCATGTAAACAATTGTTGTTAATAGCATTAATTATCTCAATTAATGGAGGAGGGTTCGGATTTTTCCAAAATTGAGCTATTTTCATTCTAGTTGGAATTATTGCATGAGTAATCACTGTTCGTAATGTTTGGGGGAAGGAATCTAAATCAATAGAAAGTAGGCTTTGGGCCATTGTTATTGATATTGGAATGTTGCAAATCTGTAATAATACTACACTAATTGAATTCCAAACCGGTTTGACCACGCTACATTCCCACCATATATGCTCCATGTTGGCTTCGGCCTTCGAGCATCTCCAACATGTATGGGAAGTCGAGGGGTACATTCTAGATAGTCTATGGGGAGTGTAATACCACCTATATAATATTTTCCTAGAATTTTCTAAATGATTACCACATTTGGAGGATGTACCTATAATGGAGAATGCAGACTCCCATTTTTCTGGCGAAACATCTATATTCAATGTCAACTCCCATTTGCGCAGTATTGGAGTCAGTGGGGACTCTAAACCATCGGACATATGATAGTAACTGGGAGAAAGGGTTTTAAGACTAGATAAAGGGTTTTTCAGTAAGTTCATCAACTGGGATGTATCAGAGACCACTGGGAGATGCACCTTAGACAAAAAATTTCTTATTTGCAAATATTTAAAGAAGTCTCTAGATGGGATCTTAAACTGCGAGGAAATATCTGAGAAGGAATTTAAGGTGCTGTTAGTATAGAGATCCCCTAATTTGTGAATACCCAAGTTAGTCCAATTGTGGATATGTAACCCCGGGATGCAGTTTTCAACTACTTTTAACGGGATATCAGATAGAGATACAGTAATAGTGTTCCTTTTGGTAGTCAATAGGGTCCATAATTCTAGTGCCGCTTTTATTGTAGGAGAAATCTGTATTTTGCTAGGGCTTTTTTGTAAGGCTGTAGAAAAGTAAAATACTTAAGGAGTCTTTGACTCCCAATATATGATTCTCAATATCAATCCAATGCTTACGTGACTGGTTCAGCCATGCAAATCTCAACTGTTCAAATATACAGGCCCTGTATGGATCAGCTGAAAAGAAAGGGAATCTTTAACGGTGATGATTCATTCATTTGGACTCTTGGTTTTTTGTCTTGCCAAATATATTTAAGGAGCATTGACTGTATTTCTTTTAAGTGCTTTATAGGTATAGGGACATGAAGGTTACGCATTAAATATAGGATTTGTGGCATAATGAACATCTTTACCGCTGATATCCTTCCCATCCATGAAATTTCATGGTGTTTCATTTTAGTAAGATCATGTTTAATTCTGTCCTTTAGGGTTTTGAGGTTAATTGAAAGAATTCTGGACAGGGAGGGGGTTATTTTGATTCCCAGATATGTAATATAGTCCAGATCCCACTTAAAGGGGAAGCTGGCTTTTAATAGGTTGGGGTCTGATTCTTCCATCCGTACATTTAGCCGTGTTAAGGCTGTAATAGGAAACTGAGCTAAAGGTCTTTAATATTTCCATTACCAAGGGTAGGGATTGCAGTGGATTAGTTAGGGTAAGAATGATATCATCTGCAAACAATCCAATTTTATGATCTGTCTTCCCTATCTTAACTCCTAAGATATATGCTTGTTTCCTAATGCATTCCGCTAAAGGTTCGATTACAAGGGCAAAAATGATAGGCGATAAGGGGCACCCTTGCCGCGTTCCATTTGTGATCCAGAACGAGTTGGACATCATTCCATTCATCAGGACTCTGGCAGATGGTTTGGAGTAAAGTGCTTCTATGGCTTTAGCTATATATCCCTGTATGCCAAATTTTCCCAATACCGCCTCCAAATATCCCCAGTGAACCCTGTCGAACGCCTTCTCCGCGTCAAGTGACAGAAGCAGAGAAGGCGTCCGTGTTGCCTCTGACCAATGTATAATATCGATCAGCCGTCTTGTGCCATCTAACGTTTGCCTTGATTTGACAAATCCCACCTGGTCATGATGAATGAGCTGCGGGACAAAGGCCGACAATCAGCTGGCCAATAATTTAGAGTAAATTTTCAGGTCAGAGTTCAGCAGAGATATCGGGCGAAAAATTTTCAGGGTATTCAGGGGATTTGCCGGGTTTGGGAAGGGCAACTATCGTGGCTTGAAGCATTTCTGGTGGAATATTGCCCGTAGCCATTATGTGGGAAAAAGTGGTAGAAATGTAAGGAGCTAGTATGTTACTAAAGGATTAGTAATATTCATTTGTTAATCCGTCAGGACCTGGGGACTTGTTGTTTTTAGTCAGTTTTCAAATTTGCAATATTTCTGTTATTTGGATTGGTTTATTAAGTTCCGAAAGTTGCTCAGAAGATAGCTGAGGCAAAGTAATACTAGACAGGAACTTATTGATTATATCTAGAGTAGGTTGAGGTACTGATTTGTTATCCTGAGGATTATATAAATTGGCATAATAGTCGGCAAAAGTATTTGAAATTTCCTGAGGATTTAATATTTTTTGTTTTACATGATTGTAAATGAATGGTAATTTTTTCTTACTTTGTACGGATTTGATTTTGTTAGCCAGCATTGCAGAGGCCCTGTTTCCCTGTGAATAGAACTTTGCCCTCGCTTTCCTCAGATTATGTTCATATTTATTCTGATATAGTTGGTATAGTTCATAACGTAGACCTTCTAGTTGTTTTTTAGTAGCTTGTGAGGGTTTCAGTTTATCCTTTTTTTCCAACTCAATGATGGAAGAGCTTATTTGTTCTGTACGTTTATGTCTTTGTTTATTTAGGAAGGATGAAATTCGAATCAATTGACCTCTAATAAATGCTTTATGAGCACACCAGATCGTAGTAGGGGAAACATCAGGAGTACAGTTATATTTAAAGTATTCTTTTAGTGCTTCTCCAACCTGGGTTTGTGTTGAGGGTAATGACAAATGATAATTATTTGTCCTCCAATGTGGAGGGTGATTAAATTCCTCTGAGATTCGGCACGAAACTGGTGCATGATCAGACCATGTTATGGGACCAATATTAGTTGAAAGAATATTTTGAAGGGTCCATTTATCAACCAGAATCAAGTCGATTCTGGAATATTGTTTATGAGGGTGCGAATAGAAGGTATATTCACGTTTTGAGGCGTGTAAAACTCTCCAGGTATCATATATGTTTTCTGCCAAAAGATACTGAGCGAATTGAGTGGGAGTGTGCAGTTTGGCCTGATTAGATTTATCTAGGGATGGAGATGAGGGTAAGTTAAAATCTCCACATATAATCAGAGATCATTGTTTAAGGGATTGTGCGGTATTAATTACCTTTTTAATGAATGGTAATTGGTTAGAGTTAGGGGCGTACAGGGAGACTAGAGTATATGATTTGCTATTAATATTACAAACAACTATAACATATCTGCCCTCTATGTCGACTTTACTATGGATCAGCTGAAAAGAAAGGGAATCTTTAACGGTGATGATTACCCCTCTTTTCTTGTTCACTGCGGGTGATGCAAATATATTAGTAAAATTTTTATGTTTAAGCCTATGGACATCTGGGTCATTCAAATAAGTTTCCTGCAAATTACGTCACATTTGAGGGAGAGAACTTCCTTCCATAGTAACGATCTTTTGAAAGGGCTATTTAACCCATTAGCATTAATCGAGGATATTTTAATAACCATTACCCGCAGTGAAGGTATAACAGACTCAATAAATCAAAAATTAGTACAATTTACAATAATCTCAAAAGAGTTAGCTCAAAATACAATACTGTATATTGCGTAGCAAATTCGCGTATCTTAATATAGACCACGCAATCACCACGCAGTATCAGTTAAGAGGTTATCAATCTCACTTGTTGTCACCTAAGGTGTGAATACAGTATCAGTATAAGAGATAGAAGGAGGGGTCAGAATAAGAGGTAGTTTGGGAAGTAAAGTTGGGGACAAGAGAACAGTATAAAATAATACTATTTCAACAGGCAACCAACAAATTTAAACTAAAGTCCGGTTCTAAGTGAACCAACTGGATACCGGTTTGTCCAGCTTTTAGTGGTGGGGTGGGTAACAGTGAACAAGTGCAGAGTCTCCTGGGAGACCTGCAGCAAAGATGTAAACATATAACGTAGTCTAATGACTATGCTTAATCAAAAAGGATATGTCCTCTGAATGGATCGTAGGAGTCCCTTCATGGTCAACGAAGTTTCAGGTCCACTCTCTAGCCAGGGTAGGTGGTCTTTTGAGGCGAGATGAAGTCTTCGTCCACAGTGATTAGGGACCATTTCTGGAGTAGCTTCAAGGAGTCGCTTGGAGATGTAATAACGTGGGTGGTTCCATTTTTGAAAATCAGGAGCTTCACAGGGTAGCCCCATTTGTATGGAATATAATGGTCCCTGAGGATTTTAGTAGCCTCAGAGAATTCCCTGCGTCTATTCAACATAGCAGCTGAGAGATCTGAAAATATTAAGATATCTTTAAAGCGATCTGGAAGATCTTGGGAGGAATTTACTGCTTTGAGTATTAGTTCCTTGAAATGATAAAAGTGCAGTCTGGCGATGACATCTCTGGAAGCGGCACTGGGAGCGCTTTTAGGTTTGGGAATTCTGTGCGCTCTATCAATTACTAAGTCCCTTTGTTCCGCATTGGGGATCAGAGCAACAAAATAATCAGTGAGGAAATCCTTAATAGCGTCAGGTTCCACGGTCTCAGGTATGCCTCTGAACCTTAGATTGTTGCGCCTTGAGTGATCTTCAAGGTCCGCTAGCTTGAGCTTCAGAGCTGTTATTTCATCCTCTGCATCATTGTGTACGTCCACTAATTGGTTGTGGGCATTAGTGAATTCCTCCATTTTATCCTCAATGTGACTGGTTCTTTCCCCTATTTGAGTGATATCTTTCTGTAAGGCAGTGAATGCTGTAGATATATCTTTTTGAATAGAGTGGCGTAAATCATATAATAAGGATCTCAAGGTAGCTTCTGTAACAGGAATTGCTTGACCACCATTAGGGGGGGATGGGGAGGAATTAAATGCTGATGAATTTTCCCCCTGGGTTAAATTTCCTGTAGTTTCAAACATAGGTGCTGTTATCTCCTGTGCTTTGTTTCCCATTAAGAGGGAGGCAGCTTCTTGCTGGTGCACAGAGGGAGATAGGTTAAATAACGTGGATAGCGCTGTGGAGTTATTCCCTCCTGCACTCCTGCTGCTAACTGGAGATTTCTCCATGTGCTGTGAGTCTCCGGGTGCCGTGCTGCATGGGGATCGGGCGCCATTTTGGATGGCCTCCCTCTCCTCCACTCTGGAGAATGCCGCGATTTTGCCGGGTGGCCCCGTTCTTTTTTCAATCAGGCCCATACCTCCACTGGACTGCAGTGCTTGAGGTGTTACCCAGGTCTCCTCCGAACCACTTTGGCTCGTCCTTTGTGCCGCTGTCTTGCTGCAGGCGCCGGAGCTAAAGCAGGGCACGACCGCTTAACTCCACATCCGGCTCCGCCCCCCCGATTCATATTACATTAAATACTATGTCCACATAGTGCTGTTCCCATTACACAATGATAAACCTTTATTTACATAAGAGTGAAGCTGGCCATACACATAGGCTAACTCATGTGGCCATCAGCTATCTATCACAATCTCCTCTTACACATGCATGCTCTGCCAACCTTTTTTGTGTTGTTGTGAATGGAAGAGGCGAGAAAGCCAAAGCAAGAAACCTGTCTGGCAGCTTATCTCACAAAAAATGAAAGGACTGCATATGTTGAAAACTCATATGCCTGATCTTTCTATTCCTCGACATCTGCCACTGGGGAGAGGCCCCATACATGGCTGGCCCAACCTGCAGATCTGTTGCAGATATTTCAGGGAATGCTCCACTCACTTAATTGCTCCACTCACTTAAATTGCAGAATTCCATATTCAGGTGCACAGAATGGATTTTTCTGTCACAGAAATCTTTGCAAAAAATAAATAAAAAATCTGCCATGTGTACTTTACACATTTTTTAGAAGACTAAAATTTAGGTAGATGTTGATTCACTGTTAAAGCAAGCAAATATATATTACATACCTTCTCCAATTTACTTTTGGTTAAAACAGCAAATCTTTTCTTCAGTGATTTCCTGTGAGTCTTCTCTTTGTCACTGCATACCTCTGAATAGGTGAAAAGTTTTATTAACATATCATATGCCATGAGAGAGAGTTTTATTTCTCACCATAAATCTGGTTTAAATGGTTGACAATTTTTTTTACATCATAGAAGAATGCCAAATGCTGCAGGATAGTTCACAATTTTTACATGATGTTGTGCATTCCAAGGTGACCCATCCCCTATACTGCTACAGTATATACTAAATAGTACACACAGCTAGGGGTAGAAACATTTTCTATAGAAATGTAAATTATATGCAGTATTACTACTACAAGCAGGGGGGTGAGGAGAAGGTAAGTTGTGTCTTCTGTGTATTGGGGGCACTGTGAACACTGTAGGCATTATAATGCTTTATCTGTGCATATATCAGCACTATTTGGCTTTATGTTGGTATATCCCTCTAGGTACGTAGTTTGCCCTCTATGGCAATCTTTGAGCACCATTTGGTTCCATATAACTACAATATGGCATGCACAAGCATTTTAGTTGACTAATGGTGGAGGAAGGTGCAGATATTAGCAATGTGTTTGAGTTGGAGTAGGCAAAGATGAGGAGATGCTGTTTGAGTGGGAGAAACTGAATGTTTAGTTGGTAAGATATGAAATGGCCCAGTAGAGGTCCAGCTCTGATGCTGATGATGACCGAGTTTGTAGCAAGAGGGAATAGTCGACTGTGTTGAAGGCAGAGGTCATGTCTACAAGGAAGAACACAGGGCCTAAAGTTTAGCTTTGGTGGATAGTAGATCATTAGAGATTTTGGTTAGGGCAATTTCAGTGGAGAGGTGGGGTTGGATGCCAAGTCAAAATGTAGCTGATTAAAAAGTGAGTGGGGTGGGAGAACGGCATAGTTCAAGGTGGACATGTTGTTCTGGAAGTTTTATTGCAAATTAAAGTAGTGTGATGGGGCAATAGCTGGATACAGAGGATGGGTCAAGGAAAGGTTTCTTGAGAATGGGTGTGATGGTGGCATGTTTAAAAGGAGAAGGGACAAAACCAGTGAATATAATTAGGTTGAAGAGGTGGATAGGGGTGGGAAAAGCTTAGAGGTGGAAGGGAATTCAGTCAAGGGCACGGGTAGTAAAGTTTGAGTTGGAGAGTAGGGTTGAAAGCTTTTCCTCAATGATAGTGGAGAAGCAGGTTATGTGGGACGAGCACTAAGTAGTTGTGTAGAGGGTTTGATAGGACTGTTGGCTAGAATCTTCTCTGATGTCAATTTTTAGGTTTGAAATTTGATTAAAAGTCTTCTGTTGCATTAAGGAGTGTGTGTGTGTGTGTGTGTGGGGGGGAATAAGGAGTTAAAAGTATTAAAGTATTAAGTGATGGTCTATTCTCAGGATAGGCCATCAGTAGCTGTTTGGCAGTGGTCTGACACCCCACACCACCTCCAATCAGCTGTTAAGTAATAGCTTCCTGTCACAAATCAACGGGTGTGAACCCACTGTGCCACGTGTCCTATCTCCTCTAAGGGTGTTGTCTAAGTGAACCCCTCGATTCTTTACAGTACCCCTGATGGTGGGGATAGACTTTCCCGAGGGGAACACCAGGTCGTTACATCTTGAGGAGGATAGGCACACGAGGCAGCTGGTCCAGGCGGACCAGGAGGTACCAGGGAAAGGTACCAGAAGTATAGGGTTAGTCAGGCAGGCGGAGACGTTACCAGGAGCAACAGTGCAGGACCGAAGGATGAGGCAGAGGCGTAGTCTGACAGGCAAAAGGTCAAGGCAGGCAGTCACAGGTACAGGTCAGGCAATCCGGGTCGGCAACAGGAGAGTCAAGGCAATCAGGCTGGGATCAGACAGGTAGCAGAATCCAGGAACACAAGTACAAGTCAGGAATACAGGAACACAAGCGGATATCGGGAACCTTAGCAGAGCACAAGGACCTTGACACTGAGGCATCTGGGAAGGGGGCTGAGCCACTTATATATGCACAGGAGGGTTAGGAAAGGTTAGCAAGGTTACATGACCTAAGCCACAAAGCCCAGGAAGTCTACACACCCCTGTTAAAATGTCAGGTTTCTGTGCTGTAAAAAAATGAGACAAAGATAAATCATTTCAGAACTTTTTGCACCTTTAATGTGACCTATAAACTGTACAACTCAATTGAAAAACAAACTGAAATCTTTTAGGTAGAGGGAAGAAAAAATATAAAAATAAAATAATATGGTTGCATAAGTGTGCAAATCCTTAAACTAATACTTTGTTGAAGCACCTTTTGATTTTATTACAGCACTCAGTCTTTTTGGGTATGAGTCTATCAACATGGCACATTTTGACTTGGCAAGATTTGCCCACTCTTCTTTGCAAAAACAGTCGAAATCTGTCAAATTGTGAGGGTATCTCCTGTGCACAGCCCTCTTCAGATCACCCCACAGATTTTCAATCAGATTCAGGTCTGGGCTCTGGCTGGGCCATTCCAAAACTTTAATCTTCTTCTAGTGAAGCCATTCCTTTGTTGATTTGGATGTATGCTTTGGGTCGTTGTCATGCTGAAAGATTAAGTTCCTCTTCATGTTCAGCTTTCTAGCAGAAGCCTGAAGGTTTTGTGCTAATATTAACTGGTATTTGGAACTGTTCATAATTCCCTCTATCTTAACTAAGGTCCCAGTTCCAGCTGAAGAAAAACAGCCCCAAAGCATGATGCTGCCACCACCATGCTTCACTGTGGGTATGGTGTTCTTTTGGTGATGTGCAGTGTTGTTTTTGCGCCAAACATATCTTTTGGAATTATGGCCAAAAAGTTCAACCTTGGTTTCATCAGACCATAACACCTTTTCCCACATGCTTTTGGGAGACTTCAGATGTGTTTTTGCAAAATGTTGCCTGGCTTGGGTGTTTTTTTTCGTAAGAAAAGGCTTTCGACTTGCCACTCTACCCCATAGCCCAGACATATGAAGAATACGGGAGATTGTTGTCACATGTAACACACAGCCAGTACTTGCCCTATATTCCTGCAGCTCCTTTAATGTTGCTGTAGGCCTCTTCGTAGCCTCTCAGACCAGTTTTCTTCTTGTCTTTTCATCAATTTTGGAGGGACGTCCAGTTCTTGGTAATGTCACTGTTGTGTCATATTTTCTCCACTTGATGATGACTGTCTTCACTGTGTTCCATGCTATATCTAATGCTTTGGAAATTCTTTTGTACCCTTCTCCTGACTGATACCTTTTAACAATGAGATCCCTCTGATGCTCTGGAAGCTCTCTGTGGACCATGGCTTTTGCTGCGGGATGTGACTAAGAAAATTTCAGGAAAGACCAACTAGAGCAGCAGAACTTTATTTGGGGTTAATCAGAGGCACTGTAAATAATGGGAGGTCTATGCTGACTGCTATTTAACATGATTTTGAATGTGATTGCTTGATTTTGAACACAGCTACATCCCCAGTTATAAGTGTAGACTTTTTATATCCACTGTAAGTGTCCGAAAATTATTATGTATCGCTTTGGGTTAAACCTAAGGGCGTTGTCCTGGTGGTTCCCTGGTATTCATCCTTTCACCCTGTGTAATCTTAGCAAAAAGGCGGAGAACACCCCTTTTGCATCTGTCTAACTGTAGTAGGAGAGAAAATTATTTTAATATGGTCCCGAGATAGGGTACATATGAGATATTAAACTGAGACGAACAGATACTACAGGTGAACTCGGCAATTGTATTGCCTGCCGCTGTCCCACTTGTCCCAGCCTAGGTCCCTCCAGAGGGGCAGGAGAAAGAAGCGAGACATGGCCTTGCCCATAAAACCATTTGCAGTCCTTAGAGTTCAATGAACACAGTCACACACAAAGGCTATCCGCAGTAGAGTAGGTCACTGCATGGAGGGGACAGAGCAAGCTCTTTTTCACTCTCCCCGTTTGAAAAATCTATTATATATATGATCGCCAGATAGGGGACGTAGGAGATATCAAACTGAGAAGAAAAGATACTACAGGTGATCACACCATCAAGGCCGAGAACAGATAACCCGAAAAAGGTTCGCAACTGAGGCCGCAGTTCACCGAAACAGAACACTTCTCAAGGCGACAGCCTCCAGGCCTAAGCCCCCTTCCAGGAGGCATGTCACTCTCACAAAAAAGGGAGATCATCCATCTGCCGCTCTGCCCTCACCAAAATGCTCCTCTTCAGGTTCCCAATCTGCATAACACCACCCGCCTGGTGCACTCCCACTTTTGGCCACGCCTTTTCCTCACATGTACATCCTGTTGCCGAAATGCACTGTCTGTCCAGGCCCATCTGGGACAGCCTCTTCATCCCCACCCCAGCCATTGTTATACTCCAGTTTACTTTGTGCGTTCTCTTTGCCATTTCCTAATGTATTGGGGCCTACAGTAACGCAAAAAATTAAAATTAAATTAAAATCAAAATACATTTTTAATTAAGAACACCCCTTTTGCATCTGTCTAACCGTAGTAGGAAAGGAAATTCATTTGTGGAGTGTGTCTTTGACACTAAGGCATTTTCTTTTAAACTGGGAACACCCCTTTTGCATCTGTCTTACTGTTGTAGGAGAGTACATTTTTCTGTGGAATGTGTCTTTGCCACTCTAGCAATTTTTTAAAATTAGAAACACCCCTTTTGCATCTATCTAACTGTAGTAGGAGAAAAATTCAGAAACAGTGTTGGCTTCCTCCCACCCCTCTTCCACCTACACCTCCACATCCCCTTCCTCCTCCACTCGGACCTCCACCTCCTGTGTCAACGCCTCAGCGGTCATAGTAAGACCTCCGACACGCCCAGGCATCAAACTACTAATACCACATGAGAAAACACTGGAGATTTATTACAAAATACCAAGAACAGAACATAACATGAGCTCTGTATGCTCAGTGGGTGAGAACCCACTGCGCCACTCACTGGCAATACTCTGGAGGGGCATATCTAAGCAACACCCGGATTTCACTAGGGCCCCAGATGGTAGGGATAGACTTTGCTAGACGGTAGTTGCCAGGGCCGACTCCAGAGCGTAAACTAGTCAGTGACAGAAAGGACCGGCGGACTACAGGTACCTAGTGAGGTACCGACAGCACATAGAGCGAGGCAACATGAAATACAAAAGCATGGCATTACAAACATGAAAGGCAAGTACAGGCATGGCATAACATACCCTAGTAGTACAGAAGGCACTGCAGCATGGAAACTGCAGTACAGGCGTTGTTCATGGCAACTGGAGAGCTGCAGCAAGGGCATTGCCATGAGCAGAGAACATTCCCCCTCCGAGGAATGACAGACCCCCTTCCGGAAGAGCTAGGACATACACAAGAAATAGCAAGAACATAACATAGCATAGCTAAGACAGGGCATAGCTGAGACAAAGGAGAGACAAGCAGAGCATAGCCAGAAATGAGGAAAGGCCGGAGAATACTAATGAATAAGTAGGCAGAACCACCATGGAGAAAGACAGACAGGATCCCCAAGGGTCAGCAGCATGGGGCAAGCAAAACATGAACACAGAAGCAGGACTGACAGGACAGACCCAAACCAAGGGAAGCTGAAACACAGGAATAAATGCAGATCCGGTGAGTGCAGCTGAAATGATACAAAAACAGAAACAAATACACAGTCAAAGGGGTACATAAGTGCATGGGCAGGAACACACATAAAAGCAACAGCCAGTGCGACCATAGTCGTGGTGAACTGCACCGTGACATTACCTCCCCCTCCACTCTCCCTCCAGAGAATGGCATGAACGCCAGACGAGACAGGCCGAACATGCTGACCCCCTCTTTCAAAGGAGGCGTTGCTCATGGCAACCGGCAGCATGAGAGCTTCAGCATGGGCGTAGTCCATGGCAACCAGCAGCTAGAGAGCTGCAGCAAGGGCATTGCCATGAGCAGAGAACATGGAACAAAATTCAAAGTCAAAGGGGTACATAGGTACACGGGCACGAACACGTGAAAGCCGCAGCCAGCACGCTATCACTGGCAAACAGCCTGCACAGAGTGATCAACAGCCAGTACGCCAGGGAGCGAACAACCAACCTACACGACCGTAGTCACGGTGAACTGCACCGTGACATCCTGGCTCAAGATTATTATGTCTTATATTGGCAGAGTAGAGAATTATACCGGCTGCACCCCAAAAAATGGCTAAAGGTCACACAAAGAATTGACAGACACATTTAAAAAAACTAAAAACAAAACAGAAACAGTGTTGGCTTCTCCGCCTTTTCCACCTACACCTTCACGTCCACAGCCTTCTCAACTTCCTACTCCACTTGGACCGCCGCCTCCTGGTTCAAGATTGTTATTTTTTTTAATGTATTTTATGTTATTTTAATTAATTTCCCTATTCACATTTGTTTGTAGGGCAATTGTACTGCTCTTACCCCCATTTTGGATCCTCTAGCCTTTTCTATGACTTTTTTACAGCCCTTTTTCAGCCCTAAAGTTCGGGTCCCTGTTGACTTCAATGGGGTACGATGTTTGGTGTCAAGTTCGGAACCCGAACCGAAGTTCGGTAGAACCCCTCGCATCTGAATGTTCACCGCTCCACTCATCACTAGTTATAAGCTTCATGTAGATCCTAGGCCGCAACAGTCAATACCGGGTGACTCATCCTTTTTTTGACGAAGAAGATTTTGGCATCCATGGGAGAAGAAGATTTGCAAATAAAACCTCTGCCGAGATTCACCTTGATTTAATCTGCCATATCTTGGGTCTCAGGATGAGAGAGAGGGTATACTCTGCCTTGAGGAGGCGTAAAACCAGGCAGCAGATTAATTGGGCAGCCATAAGGACAATGAGGTGGCAGGGGTTCAGCTTCCTTTTTTTTAAAGATGCCAGCAAAATATAATAAGCCTCTGGCAGGCCTGTGGCGCTGGAAGACATCGGACTGGCTGTACAGGACTCAGGCATTTAGAATAGCAGGTTGACCCCAGCATAAAATCTCACCAGATCACCAATTCAGGACCGGATATTCTGGCGTAACCACGGTAGTCCCAGCAGCAGAGGACTTGTGGACTTCGAGAACCAGCAAGCACACCCACTTAAAGATCCAGAGTAGCAGTGACAAACTGAATGGACTCAGAGAGAGGCCTCCTATCAAGCCGTTGAATAGGTATCTAGTATTGATTCACAGCGGCCTGGGACAGGAAAATTCCCTGCCGAACCGGAATCCAAGAGAGCTGAGATGGTGAGTACCAGAGAAGGACAGGTAAAGTCCAATTTGGGAGAAGACTGAGCTTCACCTAGGGCAGCCTCTCCTACTAACCTTAGGCTCGGGAGTTTCCCGGCTTGAGAGGTAGGTACGAGCATGGTGCCCCTTGCCTCCACAGTACATACACAGATTATTGAAGTACTCCTTCTCCATTAAAATGAGCCTGTCGACCTGCATAGGCTCTGATTCAGTAGCCAAGGAGGTAGTAGGAGTGGTAGAAAGTGGCCTCTGGAATCTGGTTGCCAGTCAAAAGGATATTCTCTCCTGGGCTGTCTCTTTGGATCTTTCCTGGAACCGCAAGTCAGTTCTTGTGACCAGAGAAATCAAGGCATCAAGAGTAGACGGAATGTCCCGCCCCGCCATTTCATCCTTGATTTGGCCTACTAGTCCCTCCCAAAAAGCCGCCACCAGGGCTTTATTATAAATAGAGTTGAGCAGACACCTGGATGTTCGGGTTCGACGAGTTCGGCCGAACTTCACTGAAATTTTCGGGTTCGAGATCCGAACTTAACCCGAACTTGACCCCGAACCCGAGCCACATTGAAGTCAATGGGGACCCGAACTTTTGGGCACTAAAATGGCTGTAAAATAGCCCTGGAAAGGGCTAGAGGGCTGCAAAAGGAAGCAAAATTTAGGTAAATGCCCTGCAAACAAATGTGGATAGGGAAATGACTTAAAATAAAATAAATAAAAATTATACATTATTAATTGGCAACTCGGAGGAGGAGGTGGAATAGGAGGTTGGGGAGGCATCAGGTGGGAATGCCATCAGCAGCGCGTCTACCAGCAAGCATTTGTAGTCACGCATCTTTTGATCAGTAACAGACGTTTTTACAAAATTTAGTTTCCTGCCAGCAATGCACAGCTGTGGCTTATCACTGGATGGAACAGGTGATATTCAGAAATGTTAGGCCCCTGGCACCCAGACAGAGGAGAGGTCAATTCACGGCAAAAAGAGGTTAATATCACCCACCAATGCAACAGGCGATTATTAGAAATGTTGGCCCCTGGCACCCAGACAGAGGAGAGGTCAATTCACGGCAAAACAGGCTTCATGTCACCCACCAATGGAACAGGCGATTATCAGAAATGTAGGCCCCTGGCACCCAGACAGAGGAGAGGTCAATTCACGGCAAAACAGGCTTCATGTCACCCACCAATGGAACAGGCGATTATCAGAAATGTAGGCCCCTGGCACCCAGACAGAGGAGAGGTCAATTCACAGCAAAACAGGCTTCATGTCACCCACCAATGCAACAGGCCACTATCAGAAATGTAGGCCCCTGGCACCCAGACAGAGGAGAGGTAAATGCACGGCAAAACAGGCTTCATGTCACCCACCAATGGAACAGGCCACTATCAGAAATGTAGGCCCCTGGCACCCAGACAGAGGAGAGCTCAATTCACGGCAAAACAGGCTTTATGTCACCCACCAATGCAACAGGCCACTTTTAGAAATGTAGGCTCCTGGCACCCAGACAGAGGAGAGCTTCATTCAAATTGGGGTAGCCACCAAAATAATGGTACAAATAAAAAAAGGATTTAATGAATAAGTGCACTGGAGTACAAGAATGTATGGTTAAGGCTGTTATAAATGTCTATTCTGCACATGGTACGGACAAGTCCTGTGGGATCCATGCCTGGTTTATTTTAATGAACGTGAGCTTGTCCATGTTGGCTGTGGACAGGGGGCTGCGTTTGTCTGTAATGACACCACCTGCTGTGCTAAATACACGTTCAGACAATACACTGGCTGCAGGGCAGGCCAGTACCTCCAAGGCATAAAGGGCAAGCTCAGGCCATGTGGACAATTTGGAGACCCAGGAGTTGAATGGGGCAGACCCATCAGTCAGTACGTGGAGGCATGTGCACACGTACTGTTCAACCATGTTGTTCAAATGCTTCCTCCTGCTAAGACGTTCCATATCAGCTGGTGGTGCAGGTTGCTGTGGTGCAGTGACAAAGTTTTTCCACATGTTGGCCATGCTAACCCTGCCTTCTGAGAAGCTGGCCGTGACTCAGCTGCGTTGGTGACCTCTTCCTCCTCTGCCTTCGCCTTGTGCTTTCACTTGTCCCCCGAGTCAGTTGGGAATGCCCTCAGGAGCGCGTCTACCAGCGTGCGCTTGTAGTCACGCATCTTCCTATCACACTCTACTGCGGGAATTAAGGTGAGCACGTTGTCTTTGTAGCGGGGATCCAGCAGGTTGGCTATCCAGTAGTCAGCACAAGTTACAATGTGGGCAACTCTGCTGTCGTTGCGCAGGCACTGCAGCATGTAGTCGCTCATGTGTGCCAGGCTGCCCAGAGGTAAGGATAAGCTGTCCTCTGTATTTCCCCAGCCATGCTCCAGTGATGGCCCTGAGCTGCGTTAGGTGCCACCCTGCAGTGAACCCGGTTCCTCCTCCTCCTCTACCTCATCCTCCTCCTCTTCGTCCTCCAGAACTGTGCCCTGGCTGGCCACATGTGTACCTGGCCTCTGCTGGTGCAGGAACCCACCCTCTGAGCCACTTCTGAATGACCGGCCTGAAACCCTGTGAAATGCCCCCTCTTCCTCCTCCTCATGTGCCACATCCTCTTCCATCATCGCCGTAATTGTTTTTTCAAGGAGACATAGAAGTGGTATTGTAATGCTAACAACGGCGTCATCAGCACTGGCCATGTTGGTTGAGTACTCAAAAGACCGCAACAAGGTACACACTCGCATGGAGGTGTTCCGCAGAGCAACTGACCCATGCGTGCTGCAGCTGAAACTCCACTATTGCCTGCTGCTGCTCGCACAGTCTCTCCAGCATATGCAAGATGGAGTTCCACCTGGTGGGCACGTCGCATATAAGGCGGTGAGCGGGAAGGCCGAAGTTACGCTGCAGCGCAGACAGGCAATCAGCAGCAGGGTGAGAACGCCGAAAGTGCGCACAGACGGACTGCACTTTCTGCAGCAGCTCTGACATGTCTGAGTAGTTTTTAAGGAATTTCTGCACCACCAAATTCAGCACATGTGCCACGCAAGGGATGTGCGTCAAACCGGCTAGTCCCAGAGCTGCTACGAGATTTCGCCCATTATCGCACACCACCAGGCCGGGTGCTGGCAGCAACCACTCATCGGTCTGTTGTTCTATGCCCCTCCACAGCTCCTGTGTGGTGTGGGGTTTGTCCCTCAAACACATGAGTTTTAAAACCGCCTGCTGATGTTTACCCCTGGCTGTGCTGATGTAGGTGGTGAAGATCTTTCGCTGACCGGATGAGGAGGTGGTAGAAGAGGAGGAGGAGGAAGCGGAGTAGGAGGAGGAGGTAACAGGAGGCAAAGAATAATGCCCTGCGATCCTCGGTGGTGGAAGGACATGTGCCAAACCGCTGTCCGCCTCGGGCCCAGCTGCCACTACATTTACCCAGTGTGTAGTTAGGGAGATATAGCGTCCCTGCCCGTGCTTACTGGTCCATGTATCTGTGGTTATGTGGACCTTGTGCAGGAAGGGACGGCTCGCCTGGAAAAGTAGTGGCGGCTGGGAACGACCTTCTGTGGGACAGCCACCGCCATCAGCTGTTTAAAACAGTCCGTCTCCACCAGACGGAATGACAGCATTTCAAAGGCCAGTAATTTTGAAATGCTTGCATTCAGGACCAAGGATCGAGGGTGGGTGGGTGAGTACTTTCTCTTTCTCTCCAGTGTTTGGGAGATGGACAGCTGAACGCTTGCGTGTGAGATGGTGGAGATGCTTGTTGATGATAACGGAGGTGGTGGTGTTGGTGGCACATCCTCTGTTTGCTGGGTGGCAGGTGCCACTGTGACTACAAAGGTGGAGGAAGAGGCAGAGACAGCAGCAGAAGAGGAAGCAGGAGGAGCCTGAGACCTTTCTTGGTTTTTAAGGTGTTTACTCCACTGCAGTTTGTGCTTTGCATGTAGATGCCTGGTCATGCAGGTTGTGCTCAGGTTTAGAACGTTTATGCCTCGCTTCAGGCTCTGATGGCACAACGTGCAAACCACTCGTGTCTTGTCGTCAGGACATTGTCTGAAGAACTGCCACACCAATGAACTCCATGGAGCTGGCTTTGGTGTGCTAGGTCCCTGGGTGCGGTGGGCAGTAGCAGGCGTACTGTCTCGGGAATGGCCGCTCTGCTTTTGCAGCCTGCTCCCTCTTTTGCTGTGCTGTTGCCTCTGTGTGACCACCTCCTCTTCTTTAGAACTGCACACGTCACTAGCATGAACTTGAGTCCAGTCGGGGTCTAGGACCTCATCGTCCTCCACATCATCTTCCACCCATTCTTGACCCCTGTCCTCCTCGTCAGTCTGCACACCGCAGAAAGCCACAGCAGTTGAAACCTGTGTTTCGTCATCATCAGGGACGTGCTGCGGTAGTCCTTCCATGTCCTCATCCTGCAACATAAGTGGTTGGGCATCAGTGCATTCAATGTCTTCCACTTCTGGGGTATGGCTATGTGGATGGCCTGGGGAAACCCTGCCAGCAGAGTCATCAAAAAGCATAAGAGTCTGCTGCATGACTTGGAGCTCAGGCTGCTTGGCTGCTTTGCAAGGGGGTGAGGTGAAAGACTGATGGGCATGGGCTGCAGGTACCAATTCTGAGCTTTCTGCAGAGGACTGGGTGGGAGATACTGTGAAGGAACTGGAGCCACTGTCAGCCACCCAATCTACTATCACCTGTACTTGTTCTGGCCTCACCATCCGTGGAGTGGCATTCGGGCCTACCAAATAGCGTTATGTCGCCTACTCGCACCTGAGGAAGGTGTTTCACTTGGACCTGTAGTTGACGCTGAACAGCCATGTCCTCTCCCAGCAACAGGAGCTCCACCAACACCACCACGACCATGCGCACGTCCCTTATTTGATTTTCTCCTCATTATTTGTGTTCACCCACCAAGCTGACAGATGGTTTATCTCCGGTGTCAATTTAACTGCCAATAGTCAACAATTAAGTTCACTCACTAACACTAAGGCAGTGCCCGTGTCATAAAAATGCTCTGTGGACCAAGAATACCGCTTTTTTTCCCCAAAATACACTAACGCACTATTTCACTGCACAAATGTAAATTAGGTATTTTTACGATGTATGCACAACTACTTTTTGAAGCAAGAATACGGCTTTTTTTTCACAAAAATACACTAATGCACTATTTCACATGAGAAATGTAAAATAGGTATTTGGGCGGTGAATTTTAAACTGATTTGTGGACCAGGAATAACGCTTTTTTCCCCAAAATTCACGAATGCACTATTTAACGGCTGAAAATTAAACGAAGGTGTTTATACGCTGTATGCACAACTGCTTTGTGGACCCAGAACACGTCTTTTTTCACTAAAACACACAAATGCAATATTTAACTGCTGTAAATTAAACGTAGGTATTTCTACGCTTTATGCACAACTATTTTGTGGGCCTAGAACACGCCTTTTTTTCAGTAAAACACACTAAATCACTATTTCCGTGCTGCAGTTTAAAATTGGTATTTGTACGCTGTATGCACAACTGCTTTGGGGACCCAGAACAGGGCTTATTTTCAGTAAAACAAACAAATGCAGTATATACCTGCTGGAAATTAAATGTAGGAATTTGTACGCTGTATGCACAACTGCTTTGGGGACTTAGAACACGACTTTTTTCACTAAGACACACAAATGCAGTATTTAACTGCTGGAAATCAAACATAGGTATTTATACGCTGTATGCACAACTGGCTTGGGGACCCATAACACACGGCTTTTTTTCACCAAAATTCACAAATGCGGTATTTAAAGGCTGGAAAATTCTTTTGAATAAAACAGTAGAAGAGCTCAAGGCTATCAACAAAAAGGATCTGTCCTGGTTTGGACGTATTAACGTCCTTAAAATGGACGTGCTCCCTAAATTCCTCTATATTTTTCAAGTGGTCCCCATAATCCAACAGATCAGTTTCTTCAGGAAACTCAGAACAGCATGCATAAAATTCATTTGGGGACACTCAAGGCCGCGTATCGCTCTCTCTACCTTAGCTAGGTCCAAAGCACACGGAGGGGCCGGACTACCGGATTTTAGGAGGTATCACATGGCGTCCTCTCTGATTAGGTTAATTGATTGGACTTATCACGGCTCAACAAAGCAGTGGGTGGGATTAGAGCAATCCCAATTTCCCCTTCCCCTTAGGCATCTACCATGGATAGATCCAGAGGTTCGCCCATATATAGACAAATGTAATACTTTTCTTTCTCACACAATTAAATTATGGGACTCTTTGACAGTCTTGGGAGGCTGTGTAAGACAATTAAGCCCATTGACGCCTATCTTTCATAATCCAGCCTTCCTTGCTAGCCACGGTAAAGAATCCTTTCTCCATTTGCGTGTGACAGATGATCCACGTATGTTTACTCTCTTGGACGGGAAGTCTTTACCGCATTTTTCTACGCTGGTATCGACACACCCGGATTTGCGATTATCCTGGCTGGAATATGAACAGATTCGCTCTTACATCTCCTCAAATGGAGACCGATGTTACTTTAATGCCACACTGACAGAAGCTGAAAAGCTTTTCAATCTCTCATCACCACCGACCCACCTGATCTCTCAATGGTATCAGATCTTACTGGATGAAACACATAAAACTGTCCCCAACTTCATGGAGGGCTGGGAGAGGGAATTGGGAATAGTCTTGACGCCAGCTGACAGGCAGAAAGCGTTCTTATTCACGCATAAACTCTCAATGGCGTGCTCGGCACAGGAGAAGAATTACAAAATATTAACACGTTGGTATAAATACCCAACCAAACTGAATAAAATTTTCCCTTCTGTGTCCGATATTTGTTGGAGATGTAACTCAGATAAGGGCACTATGCTACATATATGGTGGGGCTGTACTCGGATCAGGCCCTTTTGGGATAAAGTATTTGCTGTGTATTCGTTTCTCTCAGGGAAAACAACAGTGGCTTCACCACGGTTGGCGCTCCTCTCCATCCTACCAGGTTCCATATCTTCTCAAAAAAGAGTCTGTTGCGATTCTGCGTTGCTGCAGCCAGGTCCGTTATCCCGAGGCACTGGCGGTCATCAGTTACCCCATCATTGCGGGAATGGTTCCAAGAAATGCAACTCATTGCTAGAATGGAGGAAATATCAGCTGAGTTCTCTGATACTTCTTCTAAATACCTCCGGCTATGGTCGATCTGGATTGATGCTCAAACTTCGCCTAGATTCTTAGACCTAATCGCATCCTAATCTCTGCACGGGGTCTCATGAGTGGTGGTGAGGCCTTCATCCATTTATCCCCTCCCCCCTTTTTTTTTTTTTCTTCTTCTCCTTTCTCCCCCTCTTTCTCAATACCTATTCTACCTCGCTCTTTCTTCAAGATATCGACTTTTATCTCCGTTATGTGAGTTTCTACAAAGGTTGTTTGCATAGTCATTGTTTTTGTGACATCCTTGTTATCTGTACATTTGCGATGTACTGTATGCGATGCAATGATTAAGTGATTCCTTATTGTACCACGCAATTTTTCTTTATTGCATACACTTTGTTTGTGAATTACAAAAATTGATTCAATAAAATCAGTTTAACCATAAAGGCTGGAAATTAAACGTAGGTATTTCTACGCTTTATGCACAACTGTTTTGTGGGCCTAGAACACAGCTTTTTTTCCCTAAACACACTGATGCACTATTTCCCTGCAGAAATATAAAATATGTATTTGTACGCTGTATGCACAACTGTTTTGTGGACCATTTTTTACCCAAAAATACACTGATTCTCTATTTCACTGCACAAATGTAAAAGATGTATTTGGGCGGTGTATTTAAAACTGCTTTGTGGATCAGGATTACCGCTTTTTTCACAAAAATACACTGAAGCACTATTTGAATGCTGAAATTGAATATACGGTTTTGTGCGTTGTATGCACAAGTGCTCTATAGCACCACAAATCCCAGACTATAAAAATGGACTATGTCACCCCTTAATTATACAAAAGGTAATGTAGGGGACTTGACCTGCCAGAAAAAATGCATTTTTTCCTTCACTGAGCTACCAAAAAGGATTAGACTGATGTCGCTGGAAGGCTGGCACACATGCAGGTCACATGCAGTTCCAAGGACACTGCAGTGGCTAAAATGGCCGCCGACCCCTACCTCAGTAACAGATGGATTAAAAAAAAATTCCTTTGCAGTGGCAGGGTACATAAATGTAGGATTGCAGAAGCACCCTCCCTCAATATTTGCTGTATCTTGAGGATTACACAACTTCCCTAATCTCTCCCTGAGAGCACAGGCAGCAACCTTTCCCTAGACTAACACCAGCAGAGTGACGTGCGGCACTACGTGACTCCAGCTTATAAAGAGGCTGGGTCACATTAGTAGGCATGGCTGTGATGGCTTCTTAGGGCAAAGGTGTAAAACGCTTGCTGATTGGCTGCTGTGCAGCCCTTCAAAAAGCAGAAAGAATCGCCGAACAACGGACCCGAAACCAAACTTTTATGAAAATGTTCGGGTTCGGTACGAACTCGAACTATACAGTTCAGGTTCGCTCAACCCTAATTATAAACAATACAAGATAAACATAGATATCTCTGCATCCAAAAGTACCCAAACTATTAAAATCGTGTGTGGTAAATGCTGTAATGGGAAAAAAAGGATAGTCAATTTGTTAATTTTTGGTTAAGTTGCCTCCCCCCAAAAAAAGAAAAATAAAATTAACCTGACACAGCTCTGTAGACTGAAAAATAAAAAAGTTATGGTTGTCGGCAAATGGTGATGCAAAGAAAAATATATATTTTTTAAAGTTCTTATATTTTTAAAGTAGGAGACATAATAGAAACTATATAAATGTGTTATCACCGTAATCATGCTGACCCACAGAATAAAGCTATGTTATTTTTAGCACACAGTGAATGCCAAAAACACTAAACAAAAACAAAAAAAACATGGTGGAATTAATTTTTTTTCAATTTTACAAAATAAGCTAGGGTTAATTAAATGGTTCCATTAAAAATACAACTATGAGAATGGAAAATTTTAAAAGTTATGGCTCTTGGAAGGTTAGGGGAAAAAATTTAATTGCAAAAATTAAAATTGGCCCGGTCCCTAAAGGGAATGTGTCATCAGAAAATGACCTATTTAAATCACTTTTTGTGTTAAAGGGGTTGTCTCACTTCAGCAAGTGGCACTTATCATGTAGAGAAAGTTAATACAAGGCGCTTACTAATGTATTTTTTATTATCCATATTGCTTCCTTTGCTTTCTGGATTCATTTTTTCATCACATTATACACTGCTTGTTTCCATGGTTATGACCACCCTGTAATCCAGCAGTGGTAGTCGTGCCTGCACACTACAGGAAAAAGTGCTGGCCTCTCTGGTGGCTGGGACCGTGGGAGCTCACATACTGTAGGCTGGTGCTTTTTCCTATAATGTGCAAACAAGGTGTACTAATGTGTAACGTGATAGAAAAATAAATAAAGCCGGCAAAGGAAGCAGCATGGACAATCACAATACATTAGCAAGTGGCTCATAATAGCTTTCTCTAAATAATAAATACTATTTGCTGAAGTAAGACAACTGCTTTAAACATATTGGGGCACATTTATTAAGACCTGCATTTTAGACTCCAGTCTTAATAAACCTCTGCGCTAGAGGTGAATCACCAAAGTTATGTAGAGGTGCCAGCCTCTACATAACTTTGGCAGATTCACTGTTAATTCTAAATATAAGACAGTTTATTTGCTGTCTTACATTTAGAAAATTTTCTATGCCTAAACCAGGCGAAGAAAATGATGAATGAGACAGGCCGGCAGGCCCATTCCCCGCCCACACCATGCTCCCTTTTTAGACTTGGCATGAGTGGGGAAGAAGTCACAGATTTTGCCGCAACATGGTGTATGACAGAATCTGTGCCAGATATACACCACAAAAGTGGTGTTTATTTGTTCGTAAGTGACCCCTATTTTTTTTTATACTTTTTGGTGACACAGCATGCCTAGAAATCTCTACCATATAAGTCAATGAGGTTTTGACCAATCTAGCTGCTCTCAAAAATAGGACGTTTTAACATATATTAAACCTAGTGGCCAGTGTGAAATCTGCAGGATTGTATTTTTTTATTTTTTTATTTTTTTATATATAGATTCTGACATGGAACATTAAAAAACAGTTCACTAAAAATTCTTAACGAATGTATTTACCATAAAAACATCGGGGCACATGCATTCATGTTTTAGACACCATTTTTAATAAACCCCTAAGCTGGCGGTGGGTCCGCAAGTTCTCAATGTAAGCTGTCTTACATTTAGACCTTTTTCTTCTGAAACAGGCGTAGAAAATGGTAAAGAGACAGGCCTGCCGGCCCATCCCCTTCCCCGCCATGCCCACTTTTTTTTTTACACCTGACGTGAGCGGGAAGATTGCACACCTGAAATACTCCTTATATAGGCATATTTCAGCATCATAAATGACCCCTATCATTTAAACCATTTTCTGACACATTCCCTTTAAGGAGTTGCTTAAAATGAGAATATACTGTATATAATCTTGACAATACTGTACCTCTTTCTAAAATAAACAATTCGAACAGCTGATTCTGTAATTCTTCCTCACTAAAGTATTCCACTTTAGCTTGAAATGAGGCACCGTGCCTTATATGGATAACGCAGTTGGTTGTGCAGTGGTAGGCTTCAAATTGATCCTTTCTGGAATTAAGTAATACACAAAATACAGCCTATTAACAAAATGCACATTAGTCTATTGCACTTGTTGATATTTGTGATTAAAATGAATGTCAAATGACTATACAAATACCCTACCTCTTCTACCCCGGGCCAGTTTTTGCCCTCCTGCGCAGGCCATTTTTTGCTAATTTGACATGTATCACTGTATGTGGTAGTAATTTTGGAACACTTTTACTTATCCAAGCCATTCTGAGATTGTTTTCTCATGACACATTGCACTTCATGGCAGTCATATATATTTCACCTTTATTTATGAAAAAATCCTAAATTTACCAAACATTTGTGGGGCTTAAATAGTAGAAACCACTTATAAATGACCCTATTTTAGAAACTACACCCCTCAAGTAATTAAAAACTGATTTTACAAACTTTGTTAACCCTTTAGGTGTTCCACAAGAATTAAAGATCAAATTTCTAAATTTTCACTTATTTGGCAGATTTTCCATTTTAATCATTTTTTTCCTGTAACACATCAAGGGTTAACAGCCAAACAAAACTCAATATCTATTACCCTGATTCTGCAGTTTACAGAAACACCCCACATGTAGTAGTAAACTGATGTAAGGGCACATGGCAGGGTGCAGAAGAAAAGGAGCACCGTATGGTTTTTGGAAGGCAGATTTTGCTGGACTGATTTTTAGACATCTTGTCCCATTTGAAGCCCCCCTGATGCACCCTACAGTAGAAACTCCGAAAAAGTGACCCCATTTTGGAAACTACAGGATAAGGTGACCGATTTTATTGGTATTCTTTTGGGGTACATATGATTTTTGATCACCCTATATTACATTTTTTCTGAGGCAAGGTATTCCAAAATGGCTGTTCTGGCACAGTTTTCATTTTTTGTTTTTTTTACAGTGTGCATCTGACAGTTTAGATCATGTGCTATTTTTATAGAGCAGATTGTTATGGACACAATGATATCAAATATGTCTTCTTTATTTGTTTGTTTGAGTTTTACATAATAAAGCATTTTGAAAATAAATTTATTTTTGTGTCTCCATTTTCTGAACGCCATATTTTTTTATTTTTCTGCCGGCTCGTTTTTTTAGGAAGAGTTGACATTTTTATTGGTACCATTTGCATATGATTTTTTGATCATTCATTATTACACTTTATGGGTCAATATGACCAAAAAATTGTTTGTTTTGGCACAGTTCTTATTTATTTATTTTTACAGCCTTTACCTGTGGGGGTAAGTTATGTGATATATTTATAGAGCAGGTTGTTACGTATGTGGTGATACCCAATATGTCTCCTTTTTTTATTTATTTCACTTTAACACAATAATAGCATTTTTGAAGCAAAAAAAATGATGTTTTAGTGTCTCCATATTCTGAGAGCTATATATTTTTTATTTTTTAGGCAATTGTCTTATGTATGGGCTCATTTGTTGTGGGATGAGGTGACGGTTTGATTGGTACCATTTTGGGGGGCATACACCTTTTTGATCGCTTGGTGTTGCACTTTTTGTGATGTAAGGTGACAAAATGGCTTTTTTTGCACAGTTTATTTTTTTTTATGGTGTTTATCTGACAGGGTATATTATGGGATATATTTATAGCGCCGGTCGTTATGGACGCGGCGATACCTAATATTTGTGTTTTTTATTTTTTCTATTTTTAAAATCAGGGAAAAGGGTCGGGTTTTTTTTCAACTTTTTTTTTTACTATATTTCTGTCCCACTCTGGAACTTAAACTTTTGGGGGGCTGATCCCCTCTGCAATGCATTACAATACATCTCTATTGCAATGCATTGCCTGTTAGTGTATTACACTGAGTAATACACTTAACAGGTTGCCAAGAGACCCAGCCTGGAGCTGGATCTCTTAGGCTTCCACCGAAGGCAGGACCAGATCCCTCTGCAAGGCATCAGGCTGCCTTATCACCCATTGGGTTTCCGTCAGCGCAGCACAGGGACCCGATGGGATCCCTCACTGATCACAAACCCTTTCTATGCCGTGGTCAGTACTGCCCGCGGCATAGAAGGGGTTAATTCCCTGGCCTCGGCTTTTAAAGTGATGCCAGCGGATACAACAGTGACCCGGCTATCAGTGACTGCCAAGACCCTGCAGTGATCGGGCGCTTACCACTCCGGTGCCAGCCCGATCACCATGACTAGTACGTCAAATTGCAGGAAGTCACCTGCTGCCATGACGTACTATTACGTCATGTGTCAGGAAGGGGTTAAAGGGGTTCTTCAAGATTTTGGCATAGAGCAACTAGGCATAGAGATAAAACTGTACTCAGCTTCTAAATTTCACTCCAATGCTGCTGTTCTGGCCTGCAGCGTTCATGTGCCATTTATTGTTCATGTGACTGCTGTAGCCAATCACTGGCCTCAGCAGAAGTGCTGGAGCAACAGGATATTTAAAGGGAGTCTGTCACCAAAAACCTCTCTATCAAACCAGGGGTTCAGTTAGATAACTTTAGGTAACCTGAACATAATCTTAGGATCCATTCCTAAGAAATCAGTGTTTTTCATAATATGCAAATAAGCTGTTTGGTACAACGAGGGCATCGCTATTGCTCTCATCTTACCAAAAGATTCTCTCCTTCCAGAGACGAGAACAATGGTAATGCCCTAGTTGCACTTAACAGCTCATATGCATAATATGAAAAATGCCCATATCTTAGGAACAGTGATCTACACCTATCTAACTGTGCACTTGGTTTGATGGGAAGGTCTCTGGTGACAGACACCATTTGCCTTTTTTTATACCATCCCTGTGATAATTTTTAAAAAATCGTGGAAAACTCAGTGAATTGGTATTCTAAATCTTAATGCATTATGCTCTCTTGGATCAATACTAGTGGTACCAAGTTCAGATTCCAGAATGGAATAATTTTACAAACCAATTTATATGAATGAGAATCATGATAAGTAAATTGAAGGGGTTGGCTACGTCAGAAGAATAGTTGCCGTCCAGGGCAAGCACAAAAAAGGATGCAGCTTGGATGGCAAAGTAAGGCCCCTTGCAGACGAGCGTGTCCGGATTATGTCCGGATGTGTTACGGATGCGTTCAGTGAAAACTGCGCGATCTCGCAAACAAAGTCATTCAGTTTTGTTTGCGATCGCGTTCAGTTGTTCAGTTTTTATTGCGCCGGGGGCAATGCTATTTACTGCGTTTTGCATGCGTGTGATAAAAAACTGAATGTGTACAAACAACATCTCTTAGCAACCATCCGTGAAAGTCAAATCGCATACGCACTTGCTTGCGGATGCTATGCGATTATCACGCAGCCCCACCCATTTCTATGGAGCCAGCGTTGCGTGAAAATCGCAGAATATAGAATGTGCTGTGATTTTCACGCAATGCAAAAGTGATGCGTAAAAACCACCGCTCATGTACACAGACCCATTTAAATGAATAGGCCCGGATTCCGTGCAGGCGCAATGCGTTCGCGCTGAATTCTCGCTCGTGTGAAAGGGGCCTAAGTGGACACATGAGTAATGTGTGATGGACCATGTGATGGACCTTGTGATGAGCGCAGTGACGTCACCATAGGTCCTTTGCCTCCCAGGTCCTCAACCAAAGGCAGAAGAACAGCCGGGCTGCGCGAACAAGTGGAAGAGGTGAGTTTAAATTTTATTTAATTTTTTTAACCCCCTCAACCCACATTTTACTAAGCATTCTGTATTAAGAATGCTATTATTTTCCCTTATAACCATTTTATAAGAGAAAATAATACAATGTACACTACAACTAACCCAAACCCAAACTTCATTGAAGAAGTTCGGGTCTGGGTACCACATTCAGTTTTTTCTCACATGCATGCAAAACGCATTGCACTCGCGCAGAAAAAACGGAACCACGCAACGCAATCGCAGTCAAAACTGACTGAAATTGTGTGCGCACTCGCACGATTTCCCCGCCACGCACCCACATCCTATCTGGCCCCATTCCGCAATGCCCGTGTGAAAGGGGTCTAACTGTTTTGGGGGATCTCCTTTTTCTACTATTTGCAGCCTTGTGAATGTTGATTGCCTGTGCTTTTATAGTACTGCCTGGACATGGATTCCCCACTACTTCATGGTTATTTTCTTAAAATGATATACTACACATTCAGCACATACTGCCTCATTTTACTCACGGACCAATCCTGGTGTCCAGTTGATCCATGTTTGAAAAAAATACTTGAGACTCTCACTTATTATTTAATGATGCATTCAGCCCTGTTTAGCATTTCTTTGTTTTTAAACATTTTATTTTTTATTTCTGGTGAATGTATTAACCTGGTTCTAAAATCAGAATGAAATCCAAAACCAAGACAGGTAATCTCATTAATGTAATATTGAAACATCTGACTTACTCTGGAAGCAAATAAGGTTCAATGGATACACGTGTATGATCAGTGAAATATCTGCTCATTTCTCTGAAGGATATTTCAACTTTTCGCTGTTCCTAAACAAGCATAGATTAAAGAAATTTGTTTGCGGAAACATGCAATTCTAAAGAACAAAATTTTCTAGTAAAACAGTATGCTGATAACTAACATCAGAATATCGCCACTTTGAGAATTTGCGAAGATTTACAATATAGTGCTATATATTTGTTTTCACAAATATTCTAGATTTTTTTTTCCTTCTGAATCCATGATCCCTCCCTGCTTCTTGCTTGTGGGCCAATGAGAAGGCTGCAATGTATTTGGGCTTAGCAACATCCCTAGCAACCAATAGGAAAGTTGCCAATGCCTACCCCTTTATTATATAAGAACCACCCCGTCGCCATTTTCTGCAGTTTTTTTCAGTTCTGAGAGAGACAGCAGTGTCATTGCTGTGCTCTGTGCTTTGCTGTGTCACATTACATTAGATAGTTAGTTAGCTTATATATATAATACAGATAGTGGGAGATAGTCAGTGTAGGTTAGATTGTGATATAGTGTAGCTGATTCTGCTGTCCATACATATATACCTACATACATAGTGCTGTGATGTCACAAGTTCACAACAATACTTAGTGCACCAATCACTAATATGTAGTCAGACCTGCTAAAATGTGAAGTTGCACGTATTGCAACCATTTTCTCCAGTCTCGGGAAACTTCAAGCAGCTTGAAAAATGTAGCAATAGTGACCCACGCCTGCATTACGCGCATATTACATTTGCCGATGTAGGAAAATAATCCGCAAATTTATGATGGATATTCGCCCAAATATTCGCGAAATATTAGGAATTTGAATATTGTCCCTGCCGCTCATCACTATATAGGGAGATGTAAACAATTCCTCTCTAATGTAGTAATTAAAGCTCTAGCCCTAAACCTTTTATGCTATAAGATATATGTATCCATTGCAAATGAGTCTTCTTCGTGCTCTGTGATGGCCAGGGGTAGGGCCTAACAGGATGCCTGTCAACGATATGTCAATGATGCAAAATTGTAGTATTGCAGTGTATCATATGAGTGATCAAGTGATGACACGATCTAGTTCCACGGGGCTAAAGAAAAGTTTAACAAAATATTCAAAGATATAAAACAAGTCTTATTTCCCTTTATACATTGTTTTATTATGTGAAAAAAAAATGTAGCCACATATGTAAAGAGCCAGATTATAAAATGATTGTGTTATTTAACCTGTATGATGAACCTTAGAAAAAAAATAATAAACAATGACAAAATTGCCCTTTTTCTTTATTCCAAAAAACTGAATAAGAAGAAGCCAAAGACGGTATCAATAAAAATGTTAAGTTGTTCAATAAAAAATCGCTCTCATATTGAACACCTATCCTGAGGAAACTCATGCATGGTTCAGCAGGCCCGATTATCATGGCAAGCCTGGAAGGCTTCAGCAGTGTCCAGGCTGCCACGGTAACCAATCGGAGGTCCGCAATTTCACTGCAGGGGCTCCAATTATAAGAGCTGCATCCCTCTACCTAACTCCATGTTGATCATGGCATCTGAAGGGCTAAATGCTGGGGTTTTGTGAGATTGCCGTCCCAGTCATTGTGGGTGGGTGCCTGCTGTATGATACCGCCGAGACCCAAGCATATGGAGCGGGCTCACCGCAGCAGCCCGCTCCATACAAAGGTAGGGCACATAATGCCGTATATTTATGGCATTATGCATTATTGAGTTGTCCCCTCTCCCCGTTTCCATTGGACTAAGCGTCAGTCCCAAGTGGCCAAGCTTATGGAAACCAGCAATCTGGCTAGTGCTCTGCTGTTTCCATAGCTGCCATTTAAAGGGAATGTGTCATCATAAAATTATTGTTTAAATCATATTTATGTTTAACATATTTTAAAGATTTTTTATGTTATTTTTACATTTACATTTTCCATGTCAATATCTATATTTAAACAAAACCATAACATCATGCAGTTTTCGGACTGGCCACTAAGCCTAATAATAGGCGCCACTTCTTGGTCTGTACAGATTGCTTTACTGCAGTTATCTGCTGATCTGTCATTCTAAACCTGCCTGTAATGATATCACCTCTGTGTATAGATAATAAAGGATCCAGCATTTATAATAGGTAGTTGTCAAAGCTTATCTATTCTTTCCTTGTACAATGACCTCTGCACAGGTCACTGAGCATGCCTAGAAAACTCTCCCATAGGAGTCAATGAGGTGCCCTCCTGACCATTGTGTCTATGGCCCATGGGGCTGTCATAAAGCAAATTTCTTAATGCTTCCTAAATGCTGTTAAAGGGTATCTATCAGCAGACTTGTACCTATGAAACTGACTAATACTGACAGGACAAGGCAGTGTAAAAGTCATTATGCCTGGCCCTGTCATTGAAGTCACAGAGGGCACGGCAGTTGCAGAGAGAGCAGAGCCTCTAGGTGTAACGGTAACGCCCCTGTTGCTCCTACAGGCTCATTTGCATATAATAAAACATAATTTTTCTCAGCAATGTGGGCACATATGAACATGGGACCAACACAGATGTCTTCAGCTGTCAAACACACATGTAATAGGTCAGCCAGTGTCATAGGTACAAAACTGCTGACAGATGCCCTTTAAAAACAGCTCAAGATGTCAGTCCCCATAATCATGTTTAGGAAATATGGTAGAATAAAAAATCTAAACAGATTAGAAAAAAAGCATATGTGTTGCTATCTGCTTTTAACTGGCATATAACATTTTTTGTGACACATTTCCTTTAAGTGGGGGCAAAATGGGAGCTATGCAAATAGCATAGCACAACAAGCTAGGCTGTTTTCATAATTGCGGAGTTATGTTATGCTTAGCCCCGTCTCACCATGGAAATGGCAAGATGGTACAACCTCTTTAAGGCGACTAAGACTTCAAAATTTTTAAAAAGTCATGAAAGCTAGAAGTTTCTGTGATGAAAATGTTCTGCACATATTTTATTTTATCATTTTTTGTACATTCTTACAGTCATGGGTGTGCTACTTTGCCTAAATTCACACTGTGTTCAGAGTTTACATTCAGCAGGACTGTTTGAAACTTTACCATCTGACATATAGACTAGTGTACTAATTCTCTGCACAGATGCACAGGTCTGGCATAGGATGCAATTTGTGAATTTGACCTTTTTAACCTATTAAGCATAACTAGGAATAATACTCAATTTCAATGCTATATTCTTAGGCTTGAAAACAGATATACAGAGCTGAAGTAACACACAAAATCTAAAATATTTGAAAAGATAGTATACCATTTCATTGGTGAAACTTAATTCATGACAAATTGGTTCCAGTACATTTTTGAAATCTTGCTGATCTTCTGTGATGTCAAGAAGAAAATCTTTTATCTACAATAAAGATATAATAGGAAATAGAAATCACTTTGTGAATGATGTTCCTACATAAAATATGTCATCCAGAGCAATACAAAATAGATCTATGTTTATCAAAACTGTACCTCCCACTATCACCAACTGAAAAATGAATGCATTCCTTAAAGGGGTTCTCTGGGAATTCAAAAAATAACTGAAAATACTTAAATATTACATTATTGTACATATATTCTCAAATACCTTTCATTAGTTATAATGGCTTATTTGTCTGGGGGCAATCATCCCTATTAGTACACACAAAACCTTAATCACACAGGACAAGTTACTTCACAACACTGAGCTAAAGAGCTGCCTCATCCTCCCTCTTCCTCCTCTTTGCTCTTTCAGCGATTATGATCCTGAATAATAATAATAATCATCATCTTTATTTATATAGCGCCAACATGTACAGATGATCTTCAGCTGATGATCTTCAGCTGAATCTCTGTAGGAATAGAGTTCATGCGAAGACATGAAATCCCTAAGGGGACTATAAATAAGTTTAAAAAACGTATAAAATGTTTTAAGTATTATAAAAAAAAAAATATATATATATATATTTGTTCAGTATTAAAACACAAGAAAAACAATAAAAATTTGGTAAAGCTATAATTGTACTAACCTGGAGAATGAAGGTAAAAGGTCAACTTTACCACATAAGGAACAATGTAAAAATAAAACCCGTATTGTATTCAATATTGAATGGTGCCATTATAAAGTACAACTTGTCCCACAAAAAACAAGCCATCATACATCTATGTGAATAGAAAAATAAAAAAGTATGGCTCTGGGAAGGCGGGGAGTAAAAAAAGAAACACAAACATGACAAACAGAAATCGTGTTACCATGCCAAACCAACAGTGCTTGACAGACCATACTGACTTATAATGGAGATTTTCTGGTTCAAACATGGTGTCTGTCTTTTTGATGGAAAATATGAAAGATGAGATTTTATAAAATCTTTTACGGAAGCATAGTTCTTAAGGTTGATGTATTGGAAGCAGGAAAATTGGGCAGGCGTAAGGATCTGAGCAACTTTGACAATGTTCAAATTGTGATGCCGCTGAAAAGCAACATTGCATGTGGGGAAGAGACGTGTATTAAAGAGGATTGTACCTAGAATGTATGGGCTTTTAGAAGAATTTAGCCTCCCCAAAACAATCCTCAGAAACCATATCCACCATCACAACAATCATGACCCCAAACATAATGTTAAACCTACCACACAGAACCCATGAAAAAAATCCCCAAAATCCTGGAAAATACAGCACTTTATTAAAGCACTTTTCACTACCACCTGTCTCAGTGTTACACTACCTACTTACTGTATGTAACCTAAACCTCCCAAAAGCCCATATACTGCAGGCTTTACTGATTAGAGAGATATAAGGGAGCAGATATAAGAGCCTAATGAATGTGCGTCGAGCACCAGGTGGGGTGCATAAGAAACCTGCTGGCCCCAGAAAAGTTATTTGCTTCGAGGGACAAACAGTATTTAGGAAGGCGCCAGGCGAATGACAAAATTAACTCTCTGAAATGTTATTGGTGTTTAGTTGGGCTACACCAGAGATGCTCAACCTGCATCCCTCCAGATGTTGCAAAACTACAACTCCCAGTATGCCCTAATAGCTGTACGTTGTCCAGGCATGCTGGGAGTTGTAGTTTTGCAACAGCTGGAGGGCCGCAGTTTGGGCATCCCTGGGCTACATGACACAGCTTGCCTGTAATTGGAGCCTTCTTACTTGCCTTTCTTCCGTGCCCTAAAAGCTTACAATTAGTGTTGAGCAAATCGAAGTTAACAAAGTGGACTTCAATTTCAGGAAAAATTTGATTTGCCACAAAGCTGAATTTTCTCACATTTCGTGGTAAAAGTAAAATTTTTCCTGAAATGGTAATAAAAAAATAGCTACTCACCTCATCCATTTGCTCACGGGGAAGCTGTCCTGGTCATCTTGATTGAAGAAACTGTGCAAAATCTCGCGCTTGATGACGTGATGTCACATCAGTGCGCAAGATTTTGCACATTTTCTTTAATCAAGAGGGCCATGAAGGCCTCTCCATGAGCAAATAGATGAGGTGAGTATGTATTTTTATAACACTGATTAATCCCTAAAAAAGGTCTCAATTAGTGATGAGCGAGCATGCTCGGCCGTGTATTGGTTCGGCTCGAGAATCGCTATGCTCGGCTTTACTCAACCGAGTACCATGTGTATTTGTCGCATTGCTCGTGTCTCCTCCCCGCACGTTTGGCGCCTTCTAAGCAGCCAATCAAGATCCAGGTAAGTAATTCCCCTCAGTGTAAGGCCATAGCCATGTTAGCTGTAAGCCTTACACTGATTGGCTGGCCGGAACACATGATACCGTTTCATATAGGAGCTGAGGTCCGGCGCTCGGCTCATTCAGCATCAGGGAGAGCAGACAGTAGACAGGGACAGATAGCGTTTTGCTCTAAACGTACTGATTTTACTCCAAAAACCTTATTGAAAGACCTAACAGTCGTGTGTGTGTTTGACAGTAGTGCACCTTTTTTTTTTTTTTTTTAAGAAGGGGTTTGCTTTAGCACTATCAGGGACAGGCATCACCAGGAGGGGACAGATAGTGCAGGGCTTGAAAATCGCGTTTTTAACTACCCAAACTTCTAAAAGACAGAAAAATTTCAGATTAGTGACATCTACAATATGCCATCATAAAGCAGTGTGTTGGGCAGATATTATAAAAAGAGGCTTATTCACTACAGTGTGCCTGGTACTGAGATATACACTGTACCATCATAAAGCAGTATGTTGGGCAGACATTATAAAAAGGGGCTTATTCACTACAGTGTGCCTGGTACTGAGATATACACTGCACCATCAGAGAAATTATTTTTTCTAGGAAAATTAACCTAACTTGTGCCACATCTGTGTGCGCGTTCAATCCGCAATCGTTATATTAATTACTCCAGCATAGAGTGATTTATATTTTGGCCATAGTTAACTAGTTTTGGGCACATCTGTGTGTGCGTTTAGGCCGCAACTGTATATATAGTATTCCAGCAGAGAATACATTTTATTTGGGACAAATTTGTATCCAATATAGAACTACATCCGAATACAGTGTGTCTATTAAAAATTACATTCTCTTGGGCCTAGTGTATTGGCCAAAATCTGTACTTTTTTGTATCCAGTACCTTACTGCATCTCAATACAGTGTGTATAGTAAAAATTACATTATCTGGGGCCTAGTGTAGTGGCCAAAATCTGTATTTTTCTGTATCCAGTACCTTATTGCAAGTCAATACAGTGTGTATTGTAAAAAATACATTATCTCTGGACTCGTGTAGTGGCCAAAATCTGTATTTGTCTGTATCCAGTACCTTACTGCAAGTCAATACAGTGTGTATCGTAAAAATTACATTATCTCTGGCCTAGTGTAGTGCCCAAAATCTGTATTTTTCTGTATCCAGAACCTTACTGCATGTCAATACAGTGTGTATCGTAAAAATTACATTATCTCTGGCCTAGTGTAGTGCCCAAAATCTGTATTTTTCTGTATCCAGTACCTTACTGCATGTGAATACAGTGTGTATCGTAAAAATTACATTATCTCTGGCCTAGTGTAGAAGCCAACATCTGTATTTATCTGTATCCAGTACCTTACTGCAAGTCAATACAGTGTGTATCGTAAAAATTACATTATCTCTGGCCTAGTGTAGTGCCCAAAATCTGTATTTTTCTGTATCCAGAACCTTACTGCAAGTCAATACAGTGTGTATCGTAAAAATTACATTATCTCTGGCCTAGTGTAGTGCCCAAAATCTGTATTTTTCTGTATCCAGAACCTTACTGCATGTCAATACAGTGTGTATCGTAAAAATTACATTATCTCTGGCCTAGTGTAGTGGACAAAATCTGTATTTTTCTGTATCCAGTACCTTACTGCAAGTCAATACAGTGTGTATCGTAAAAATTACATTATCTCTGGTCTAGTGTAGTGCCAAAATCTGTATTTTCTGTATCTCAGTACATCCCAGTGTAGTGCCCAAAATCTGTATTATAACTGAATATCCCAGAACCTGACTGCATACACCAGTGTGTATCGTGAAATGACATTATCTCTGGGTCGCAGCTGTCGTGCCCAACATCTGTATATTTCTGCTACTTCCGAACACATACTGCATGTCGAAATACATGTGATGAATATACGTAAATGATTTACGATAATGCTCTGTCAGCCTAGTAGTAGTGACAAAATCTGTATTTTTTTGGTATCCAGTACTGTCCTGCATCAGAAAACTGTGTCTTTAGCAGACAGTAAAACAATCTGCGCCACATCTACAGACAAAACCATTATTATGAGGAAGGCGAGCACAAAAGGATGGGGAAATGGGCGTGATGCTGATGGTGCAAGCAAAGGCCGTAGCCCTGGGCCCAATAAAACTGTGCCTGCTGCCAGTGCACCAGAAAAAACAAAAAAATCCACCTTACCCAGCTTCATGTCCAACTTAGCTGGGCGGCGCAGGACAACACTGTCTAAGTCGGACCAGTGCGAACAGGTGGTCGGTTGGATTGCAGAAGATAATGCTTCCAGTCGGTTAAGCACCACCCTCTCTTCCACTAAGTTCAGTCTCTGTAGCCAAGAGTCTGGTCAACCGAATCCTCACTCTGATCCTCCTTCCTCCCACCATGTCGCATCTGGCCAAACAAGTGATACGCTTGAAGAGGTACCTGAGATATTGTGCCCTGATTCCCAACCTCTTGAGGCTTCACAGTCTCAAGAAGATGATGGTGGTGAACGGCAATCATTCGTTCATGAGGTGGATGATGATGAGACACAGTTGTCAATCACTGAGGTTGTGGTTAGGTCAAGTCAGGAGGGTGAGCAAAGTGAGTAAGTGGAAGAGGAGGTGGTGGACGATGAGGTCACTGACCCAACATGGGAAGGTGAAAAGCCGAGCGAGGACAGCAGTACAGAGGGGGAGGGATCCGCAGCACCGCAACAGTGTGGAAAAGGCAGTGGGGTTGCAAAAGGGAGATGTTGGCCCACAACAAACAGGCCCGCAACCGTTACACCGAGCACCCCCATGCATAAATCTACCTTGCCAAGGGGTAGGTGTTCCGCAGTATGGCGCTTTTTTGAGGAAAGCGCAGACAACAAAAGAGTGGTAGTTTGCAACCTGTGCATTACCAAAATGAGCCAGGGAGTGATCACTAGCAACCTCACCACCACCAGCATGATCCTCCACATGGCATCCAAGTACCCTAATAAGTGGGCCGAACCCCTGGGTCCACACTCTGGGTCTGCGGGTCCCACCACTGGCTTCTCTTCCACTGTGTTACGCACTGCTGGTCAATCCTCTGTTGAAGGTGCAGGCCCGGATGCCCCTCGCCCTGGATCTTCGCATGAACCGTCAGCAACAACTTCCACTTCCCTGTCCCAGTGCTGCGTCCAAATGTCGATAACACAGGCATTTGAACGCAAGCGCAAATACCCACCCACAGGCCACAGCACTAAATGATTAATGTCGGCGGCTGTCCCTCGGTACGCAGTCCCAGTCGCCACTATTTTTCGCGGTGTGCTGTGCCCGCTATACACCAGCATGTGTCCCACAACATCACCCATGCCCTGACCAATGCATTTACTGGGAAGGTCCACCTCACCACGGACACATGGACAAGTGATGGTGGCCAGGGACGCTACATTTTCATGACCGCACACTTGGTGAATGTTGTGGAGGTCGGGAGTGAGTCGTACCCTGGGATGGCACAGGTGCTACCCACGCCCAGGATTGCGGGCCCTACGTCCATCAGGGTCTCCGCCAGCAGCTATGTTACTGGCCCCAAATCCCACTTCTCCTCCTCCACCGCCTCCTCCTCCACTTCCACCTCCAACAGCAGTCAGCCATCAGTCGCTAGCTTAAAGCAGTGTGGCACTGCTGTGGGTAAGCGTCAACAGGCCGTGCTGAAGCTGATCTGCTTAGGGGACAAACAGCACACCGCCGCAGAGCTGTGGCAGGATATAAGGGACCAGACCGAGCTATGGCTCTCGCCACTCAACCTACAAACAGACATGGTTGTGTCTGACAATGGCCGTAACTTGGTGGCGGCTTTGGAGCTCGGCAACTTGACACACATTCCATGCCTAGCCCACGTCTTAAACTTAGTGGTCAGCGGTTTATCAAAACCTACCCTAATTTGCAGGAGCTACTAGTGAAGGTGCGCCGCTTGTGTGCCTATTTCCGAAAGGCGTCCACAGCTTCAGCCAGTCTGTCAACACTGCAGCAGCGCTTGCGGCTTCCAGCTCACCGACTGTATTGCGACGTGAGCACACGGTGGAACTCTATGTTCTACATGTTGGCCAGGCTTTGTGAGCAGCAGAGGGCAGTTGGGGAATACCAGCTGCAACATGGTCGTCGCCTTTCCAGTCAACTGCCACTATTCACAAGCGAGGAGTGGGCATTGATGTCAGAACTATGTGAGATTTTAAAATTTTTTGATGAATTCACACAGGTGGTTAGTGGTGATAACGCTATTAACAGCGTAACCATCCTACTGCTGTGTCTACTCAAGCGATCGCTGCTCACAATTAAGGAGGATGCTTTGAATGTGGCAGATGAGGTAATGGGGGAGGAGATGACACAGGGTGATAGCAAGACCTCCCCCAGTTCGTCTTCTCAGCGCGAATTGGGCCATGAAGAGGAGGAGGAGCTTGAGACACTTGCCTCTGCTACATGGCACACATGGCTGACTTCATGTTAGGCTGCCTTTCCTACGACTCTCGCGTTATATGCATTTTAGGTAACACAGATTACTGGGTGTTCACCCTTCTCGACTCCCGCTACAAAGAGACCTTCTCATTTCTCATTCCTGTGGTGGAGAGGACGAGTAAAACGGTGCAATACCAGAAGGTACTTGTTGACAGATTGCTCCAAAATGTTCCATCTGACAATGCGGCCGTCAGAGTCCGTACTTCCTTAGGCAACCAAGGAATGGAGACAAGGGGAACACACAGTAGTTCCAACAGAGGCAGGGAAACACTTTCCAAGGCATGGGACACTTTCATGACACCGGCTAGACCTCACCCTGAAGTGCTACAAGGAGGGAAAAGTTTTGGAAGATGGTGAAGGAATACATTGCAGACCGTGTCAGTGTCCTAAATGATCCCTCAGTGCCTTACAACTACTGGTTGTCCAAGCTGGACACGTGGCACGAACTTGTGCTCTACGCCTTGGAGGTGCTGGCCTGCCCTGCCGCCAGCGTATTGTCTGAGCGTGTATTTAGTGCTGCTGGTGGCATTATAACAGATAAGCGTATCCGCTTGTGCACTGACAATACTGACAGGTTGACTCAGATAAAAATGAACAACGCCTAGATTGCCCCTAACTTCTCCACTCCACCAGAGAAAAGCTGAGCTAATGAGGAACAAAATGCAATTTAAATGTATGCTTTATGATGTACTCAATCCACAAGATTCAGATGTACCCTTTTTACTGCAAAAAAAAGGGTATATGTTTGAATCTTGTTTTCTCATCCACCTCTTCCTCCATACAGAATATATATGCCCTCACTACAATGTTTTGTAGGGTTCGCTCAGCTTCACGCCCTTACCTCTAATGTTTTATACGGTCTGCTCACCTGTAGGCCATTACTGCAATGTTTTACGGGGTTCGGTAACCTTCAGGCCCTCACCTCCAATGTTTTATACGGTCTGCTCACCTGTAGGCCATCACTGCGATGTTTTATGGGGTTCGCTCAGCTTCAAGCCCTCACCTCTGATGTTTTATACGGTCTGCTCACTTGTAGGCCATCACTGCAATGTTTTATGGGGTTCGCTCGGCTTCAGGCCCTCACATCTAATGTTTTATATGGTCTGCTCACCTGTAGGCCATTACTGCAATGTTTTATAGGGTTCGCACAGCTTCAGGCCCTCACCTCTAATGTTTTAACAGGCTGCTCACCTGTAGGCCATTACTGCAATGTTCTATGGGGTTCGCTCTGCTTCAGGCCCTCACCTCTAATGTTTTATACGGTCTGCTCACCTGTAGGCCATCACTGCAATGTTTTATGGGGTTCGCTCGGCTTCAGGCCCTCACCTCTAATGTTTTATACGGTCTGCTCACCTGTAGGTCATCACTGCAATGTTTTATGGGGTTCGCTCAGCTTCAGGCCCTCACCTCTAATGTTTTATACGGTCTGCTCACCTGTAGGCCATCACTGCAATGTTTTATGGGGTTCGCTCGGCTTCAGGCCCTCACCTCTAATGTTTTAACGGGCTGCTCACCTGTAGGCCATCACTGCAATGTTTTATGGGGTTTGCTCGGCTTCAGGCCCTCACCTCTAATGTTTTATACATTCTTTTCACCTGTAGGCCATTACTGCAAAGTTTTATGGGGGTTCGATCACCTTCAGGCCCTCACTACAATTTTTTATAGGGTCCGTTCACCTTCAGGCCCTCAACTATAATGTTTTTGAGGGTCACCAGCAGGCCATCAATCATAATTTTTCAAGGGTGTGTATGATGCCCTCCTTTATGTGTAATAAAGGGTGTATTGAAGTGCCGGTTCCTTGTACTTTTTGCCAGCCCTTTCACTTAGTGCATAAGCTTTATGAGTGTACCAGTGTACCTGAACAATTGTAACACCATGTGAATGAGGCCCTCCTTTATGTGATATACAGGCTGTATTGGAGTGCTTTTTCCTTGTAAATTTTGGCAGCATTTGCATTGTATATACAATTGAATATACAGGAAATAATGTTTCCTAACAATTTTATCTCTAAAAATGTTTTTTTTTTCAGGGGGCAGGATTTGGGGACAATATGGTTCCCAGAAGCGACATTGGAGTCAAAGATGCACCCAGACATGGTCCTCATGCTGTTCCAGATCTATTTTGGTGGTGTTTCTGTCACTTTCTGACCTTTTCCAATGGATCAGGCATCCTCCCCTCATCCGAGCAGGGGGTGCCTTGTTGTCTCCCATTGACTTCCATTATACTCGGGTGCTCGGCCGAGCGCACGAATATCGCTATGTGTTTGGACTGAGTACCTGAACACCTGAACACTATGGTGCTGGCTCATAATTTTTTGTGGCCTGGGTGCGGACCCATTCACTTCTATGGGGACGCAAAAGATGCGGATAGCACTCCGTTGCTCCGACAAGATTAGACATTTCTATAAAGGGCCGCCCGTTCCTCAAATTGCTGAAGGCACACGGGGGGCATCCGTGTTTTGCACATCGCAATTTGCGGACAGCAAAACATGGTAAGGTCGTGTGAACCAGCCCTTACTGTCAGATGCCGCAATGAGCGTTGAATGTGGCATCTGAGGGGTTCAATGAAGGTGGCCGTATGATCGCCATTCCCAGTCATTGTGCCCACTACATAAAATGGCAACAAAAAAACTTTGCTCAATTGAGCTCAATTCACCACTTTTACCCTTAATATTTAAATCAGTAAAACTTCACTTTTATTAGTAGTTCTCTAAAAATGTTTGTGAGTTTTGACACACTTGTTAAAACTACATAAAATGGAATGCGATTCGTGACAAAGTAATTTGTAACAAATCAAATTTCTTTGTGAAATTTGGCGAAGCAGCCGAATTGAATTTTTGATAACTTCGCTCATCTTTAGTTACAATTAAGATGTTTTTAGGTATTAACCCTTTTGAGTCTACAATCTTTATATTTGAGTCAGCAGTTTGTCAGCCAATTACTTTTGATAGTAAAGTGCAATTCTCTGGACAAGGCCATCATGGAATAGTGTACATTGATATTATTAATGTGACAATACAATGAAATAAAGATGCATTTGTTACCAAAAAAAGTGGCAAAATTGAGTGACAGGTTTCCTTTGTTACCCATAGGTTAGGCACAGATAGGAATCAAATAACCAACAGAGAGAGTCAGATCTCCCTTTCAAGCATCTTTGATGCTTCGGTCATTATTCACAGTGACATATTAGGGCTAAAATTGTCAGGATCAGGAGCAAATCTTGTGCCAAGGTCTTGTGAATGCAAGATCATTGTGCCACTTTAAAGGCATTATACTGTGTAGGCACCATCTCTGATTCTTAGTTCTCCCTGAGCTAACTGACATATCTCTCATTACCGCTCACTCTCACAGTATTGATGGGACTTAAGCTCTGGGGTGAGATAGAAAATGTATTATAAACTGCTGTAGTATGTCTGTAATTGCCTCCCTGCTTCTCTCTCACTCAGCTTCTCTTCACTCCTCCACTCTCCCCTATCCATAGACAGCATTTAATTAGATCTCACTCTGAGCTGACAGTCCAGTTTGTCTCCCATGACAGTGTTAACACAAAATTCAGAGTGAGTAAACAGTATAGGTGGAAGGACAAGGAGGAGAGGAGCCTGATAAGTGGAGAAAGGTATATACTTATACAGACTTTGTTAAAAGTACATATATATCGGCATGGTGACAGATTCACTTTAAATTGACAATGTCATTTTGTCAATCTTTGCATACATTTTTAGTACAAACAGAAATTGTGTAATATATTTTCAGAGACAGATTATCAACTCACTGAGGAATCAGGTTGTATGCTGTTTATAGATTACATGGACTATAAAAAGGCTTGTCAGAGAAGAAAGCAGCCGCAGAGTGAAAACGAGGCAGAGAGATACACAGAAATGAAGCTGCTAACTTTTCTATCACACCCCAGTGCTGGATTCATAGCTACTGAACTCATGTCCTCCATTCTGCACTTTTTTGACATGTGCTAGCTCGCCACAAGAGATGAGCAAATTTGTCAAAAATTCGATTCTGCCAGTAACCGAATTTTTAAAAAAATTTGGTTCGATCAGAATTTATTCGCAGCGAATTGCGTTAAAAAATAGCTATTTCCTGGCAGTAACACACATAGGGAGTCTGCTGTGGTAATTAAATTATACTGTGAGTCAGTATGACATGCAGATGACAGGCATTGCTCTTAGAATCACTGCATACTTCCCTTATTTGGGCAGTCACAGGGCCAAAACTGACCAAATAACTCAAGTATGAACTCAGTCTTAGCGCCAAGAAGAAAAGCACTCATTTTACACTGTTGTCAGCTGATTCCACATAGATGTCAACTGAACCTGTTCTATTAAATATATATAACAGCACAGCTGAACGACAAATAGGCCCTTATTTTCTTCCCCTTATACATGCCACAAAAGGCTTTAGAACATATAACTGCACCATTGAACGGCAAATATATTTTACTTTTCCACTAATACACGACAAAAAGGGCTTTAAAACATATAACTGCACCGCTGAACAGCAAACAGGCCCTTATTTTTTTCCACTTATACACGACAGAAGGGCTTTAGAACATATAACTGCACCATTGAACGGCAAATATATTTTCTTTCGCAAATATTACGTGCCAAAAAGGGCTGTAATTTTCGCACTTCACCACATAACGGCTAATAAGCCAGTTTTTCCTACTAATACAAACCAAAAAATGTTTTAGAACATATAACTGCACTAGTGATGATCGAGCACCAAAGTATTCGGGTGTTGAGCCCGAACACATTGCTATATTCATTTGCTCGACCGAGCACCCGAGTATAATGGAAGTCAATAGGAGACAACAAGGCATCCCCTGCTCTAAAGAGGGGAGGGTGCCTGGTCCATTGGAAAAGGTCAGAAAGTGACAGAAACACCACCGAAATGGATCGGGAACAGCATGGGGACAATGTCTGGATGCATCTTGGACTCCCAGGTCGCTGCTGGAAGCCATGTTGTCCAAGTTGTACGCCACTTTTACAGACTGACAAAAATACGCACAAAACTCCCCCCCCCCAAAAAAAAATCTAATTTCACAGGAAAAATTGTTAGGAAACATTCTTTCCTGTATATTCAATTGTATATAAAGTGCAAGTGCTGCAAAAAGTATAAGCAAGAGGCACTCCGAAACAGCCTGTATATCACATAAAGGAGGGCCTTATTCACATTGTGGTACAATTTTTGAGGTAGTGGGACTCCTACACTCATAAATCCTATGCACTAAGTGAATGGGCTGCCAAAAATTACAAGGAACCATCACTGCAATACACCCTTTGTTACACATAAAGAAGGGCATCATACACACCCTTGAAAAATTATCATTGATACCCTGCTGGTGACCCTCCAAAACATTAGGAGCAAGGTCCTGCTGTTGACCCTCTAAAACATTAGGGGTGAGGGCCTGCTGCTGAGCATTGCAAAAAATGATGGGCAAGTGCCTGCTGCTTAGCTGACCATTGAAAAATGATAGCCAAGTGCCTGCTGCTGAGCTGACCCTGTAAAATATTGTAGTTGAGGGCCTGCAGGTGAGCTGACCCTCTAAAATATTGTAGGTGCGGGCCTGCAGGTGAGCTGACCCTCTCAAATATTGTAGGTGAGGGCCTGCAGGTGAGCTGACCCTCTAAAATATTGTAGGTGAGGGCCTGCAGGTGAGCTAACCCTCTCAAATATTGTAGGTGAGGGCCTGCAGGTGAGCTGACCCTCCCTGAAGAGGGACATGAGGAGATCTTGTGCACTGATTTCCAAACTCTTCAGCATCCACAGTAAGAAGATGACGGTGGGGAATGACAATTAGTGTTTCATGAGGTGGATGATGCGGATGAGACACAGTTGTCAATAAGTGAGGGTCTTGTTAGGTCAACACCACAAGTCAGGAGGATGACCAGAGTGAGGAAGTGGAAGAGGGAGTGGTGGACAATGACATCACTGACCCAACCTGGGAAGGTGGCAAGCCAAGCGAGGACAGCAGTACAGAGGGGAAGGGATCCACAGCACCGCAACAGGCTGGAAGAGGCTGTGGGATGGCAAAAGGGAGTAGGTGGGCCACACCAAAATAGGCCCACGTACAGATGTCCTTAACCCTGGCCTTTGAACGTAAGCGCAGATACCCAGCCACCCACCCACAGGCCATAGCACTAAATGCACACCTTTAAAAATTGCTATCTCTGAAAATGTTGCCATTTAGGCCTGTGGACACTGAGGCTTTCCTCAGCCTCATGGCGGTGGATGTCCCTCGTTACTCAGTCCCCACTATTTTTCTCGGTGTGCCGTTCCCGCATTACACCAGCAATTCTGTCCCGTAACATCACCCGTGCCCTGACCAAAGCAGTTATTGGGAAGGACCACTTAACGACTGATATACGGACAAAGTGCTTTTGGCCAGGGACGCTACATTTCTGTGACAGCACACTGGGTGAACCTTGTGGACGCCGGTAGCTAGTTGTACCCTGGGATGGCACAGGTGCTACCAACACCAAGGATTGCAGGCCCCATTCCCTCAGGATTTTCACCACCACCTACATTAGTGGCACCTCTGAAATCTCATCTTGCAGCACCAGTCAGCCATCAGTCAGTAGCTGGAAGCAGTGTAGCATGGCAGTGGGGAAGCGGCAACAGGCCGTGCTGAAACTCGTTTGCTTAGGTGACAAACAACACACCACCGCAGAGCTGTGGCAGGGTATAAGGGACCAGACTTAGCTGTGGCTCTCGCCACTCAACCTACAACCAGGCACGGTTGGTTGTTGTGTCTGATAATGGCCGTAACTTGTTGACAGCTTTGGAGCTTGGCAAGCTCACACACATGGCAATCATACAGCATATATGTCCCTTGCACAACAAACATCCTAAACTTATACATTAATATAACGAAAAACATAACACACGAGAGTCGAGGTAAACCAATGACATAGCCTGTTAATGAACTCATAAATAATAACCAAATAACCATAACATATTTTACAACTATAAACCATAATGACAATAATACCAATAATAATACAACCATAAACCATAATAATAATAATAGAACAGAATGTCAATGCGGATAAATTTACAGCTGACAACGCTGGCCGCAGAGTACGTAGTTCTTTGTGCAACCCAGGAGGGGAGATGAGCGGAACACACAGCAGTTCCAACAGGCAGGACAACACTCTCCAAGGCCTGGAACAGTTTCATAACACCCCGCCAGCACCCTCACCCTGATGCGCGGCCTAGTGTTACAAGGTGGGAAAAATTTTGGAAGATGGTGAAGAAGTACATAGCAAACCATGTCAGCATCCTTAGTGATCCCTCTGTGCCTTACAACTATTGGGTGTCCAAGCTGGACACGTGGCACAAACTGTCCCTCTGCCGCCAGCGTTTTATCAGAGCGGGTATTTAGTGTTGCTGGGGGCATAATAACTGATAAGCGCATCCGTCTGTCAACTGAAAATGCTGAACAAGGCCTAGATTGCCCCGCTACTCCTCCTCCTCCATCATATCAACATGCTTTTTAAGCTGCCCTCGCTCATAATGTTATAGAGGGTCAGCTTACCTTCAGGCCCTCACATATAATGCTTTACAGGGCCAGTTCACCTGCAGGCCCTCACATATAATGTTTTAGAGGGTCAGCTCACCTGCAGGCCCTCACATATAATGTTTTTTAGGGTCAGCTCACCTGCAGGCCCTCACATATAATGTTTCAGAGGGTCAGCTCACCTGCAGGCCCTTACATATAATGTTTTAGAGGGTCAGCTCACCTGCAGGCCCTCACATATAATGCTTCAGAGGGTCAGCTCACCTGCAGGCCCTGGAAAATTATGTTTTTTAGGGTCAGTTCACCTGCACGCCATCACAAATAATGTTTTACAGGGTCAGCTGCCCTGAAGGCACTCGCAAATTATGTTTTAGAGGGTCAGCTGCCCTGAAGGCACTCGTAAATAATGTTTTAGAGGGTTAGCGCACCTGGAGGCCCTCAGCTACATTCTTTTACTCAGTTTCATCGTGCCAAGGGCCACGGCCTCTGCGTGCACCATCAGCATCATGGCCATTTCCACGGCCTGTACTGGCCGCCTTCTTAATATTAAATGTTATATATGCTTAAAAGTATGTCACACGTACAGTAGCGTAGGATTTGTAAGTGTATGCGCCAATAAATTAAAAAGGTATTTGGGATGCGCACACATTACACAGGTGATGTAGCCCTGATAATGTCAGAGACTAGCATACACCAACCACGGATAAAGTACAGTATATGTCAGTGATATGAATTAAACGCACACACAGTAGATGGGGCACAAATTATTTAAATTTGCGCTACAGACACTGTTTTCTGATGTAGTACAGTATATGTCACAGAAACACACAGTATGGACACTACATTAGGCCCAGATTATTTAAATTTGCAATACAGACATTTTTTGGGGGCTGTAGTCAGTATTGGTTACAGAACACCACAGATTATGAACACTATATTAGGCCCAGATTGTTGGAATTTGCAATACAGACACATTTTTGGGATGCAGAACAGTATATGTCACAGAAACTCACAGAATATGGACACTATATTAGGCCCAGATTATTGGAATTTGCAATACAGACACTGCTTTCTGGTGTAGTACAGTATTGGTTACAGAACACCACAGATTATGAACACTATATTAGGCCCAGATTGTTGGAATTTGCAATACAGACATTTTTTTTGGGTGTAGTACAGTATTGGTTACAGAACACCACAGAATATGGACACTATATTAGGCCTAGATTGTTGGAATGTGCAATACAGACACTGTTTTCTGGAATAGTATAGTATTGGTTACAGAACACCAAGGATTATGGACACTATATTAGGCCCATATTATTGGAATTTGTAATACAGACACTGATTGCAGATGTAGTTCAGTATTTTTTACACAAACCACATACTATGAACACTAGATGTGGCCCAGATTATTAAATACACAGTCTGTGGATGATGTACAGTATATGTCACTAATAGGTATAAAATAAAAATATCTTGCTGCTGTCAAACACACACAGTAGTCCTTAAAAGGACTTTGGGGTCTTGGAAAAGCTTTCTCAGAGTAAAAACTGTGAAATTCGCTCTCTACTCTGTCTCTCCCTTCCTACGCTCTGCTCTCCCTGTCTACGTCTGAGCCGAACATGCGTCATTGGGTACTATATAGCACCCGATGAAGTGTTCCGACCAGCCAATCACTGTAATGCAAGCAGCCAACATGGCTACTGGCATTATAGTGAGGGCAGTACTTACCTGCACCTTTATTGGCTGCTTAAAAACCAAGAAACGTGCAGGGCGGAGACTCGAGCATTGCAGATATTCGTCCGAGCATGCTCGCTCATAACTAAATTGCACCGTTCAAGGGCAAATAAGACATAGAAATATTTCCTTGTAATAAACCCTGTTAATGGGTATATCAAACAGCACTTGTACTCTAATAACAAGAACGGTTTGCTGGAATTACAGAGCTGTATAATGGCAATTTGGATCCCCAGTCAGTGCAGCAAGGTGTAATAGGACTGAACCCTGTTCTACATAAATGCTGTGGAATGATTCTTCCCTATCCTTTCCCTACACCTTGAATAAACTTTCCCTGAACTTGCAAATCGTTTTTTCAGCACAATGAATTTTTTTCTACCACTGTCCCTGGCGCCTGCTGACGTTTCTCCCTGCACTAAGTACACTGAAAAATGGCAGAATCCAAGATGGCTGAGGCTATTTATATGGCTGTGACTAGAGATGAGCGAATTTTTCAAAAATTGTGTTTGGCCGATTCACAGATTTTTCCGACAAAATTCGGTTAGATCAGAATTTATTCGCGGCGAATTGCATTAAAAAACGTCTATTTCCTGGCTGCCGAGAGCCTTTATAGTGGTGTAGAACACTGTGCCTTGCAGTAACACACATAGGGAGTCTGCTGTGATAGTGAAATAATACTGTGAGTTAGTATGACATGCAGATGACAGGCGTCGCTCTTAGAATCACTGCACACTTAACTTATTTGGGCAGTCACGGGGTCAAAACTGACCAAATAACTCAAGTGTGAACTTAGCCTTACAAGTCGATGTTAGCGCCAAGAAGAAGCACACTCCATTTACAACTTCTTCAGCTGATTCCACATAGATGTCAACAGAACCTGTTCTAATAACCCTTTCTACCCTGTGCCAGTTTTCACCTTCCTGCCCAGGCTATTTTTTGCAAATCTGACATTTTATGTGGTAATAACTTAAAAAATGCTTTTAATTATCCACGACATTTTCTGAGATTTTCTCATCACATATTGTACTTCATGACAGTGGTAAAAGTGAGTCAACAAATTTCTTTTTTATTTATAAAAAATGCCAAATTTACCAAAAAATTTTAAAATTAGGAAATTTCCAAATTTCAATTTCTCTACTTTTATGATAGATGGTAACAACTCCAAAAATAGTTATTACATTACATACTCCATATGTCTACTTCATGTTTGGATCATTTTGCGAATGCCATTTTATTTTTTGGGGACCTTGAAATTTTTCAGAAAATTTCCAAAACCCACTATTTAAGGACCAGTTCAGGGCTGAAGTCACTTTGTGAGGCTTACATAATAGAAACCACCCATAAATGACCCCATTTTAGAAACTACACCCCTCAAGGTATTCAAAACTGATTTTACAAACTTTGTTAACCCTTTAGGTGTTCCACAAGAATTAATGGAAAATAGAGATGAAATTTCAGAATTTCACTTTTTTGCCAGATTTTCCATTTTAATCCATTTTTTTCCAGTAACAAAGCAAGGATTAACACCCCAATAAATCTCAATATTTAATGCTGTGATTCTGTAGTTTACAGAAACAGCCCATATGTGGTCGTAAACTGATGTACGGGCACACGACAGGGCACAGAAGGAATGGAATGCCATATGGTTTTGGAAGGCAGATTTCACTGGGATCATTTTAAGTTGCCATGTCACATATGAAGACCCCCTGATGCACCCCTAGAGTAGAAACTTCAAAAAAATTACCCTATTTTGCAAACTACGGGATAAGGTGGCAGTTTTGTTGGTACTATTTTAGGGTACATATGATTTGTGGTTGCTCCATATTACACTTTTTGTGAGGCAAGGTATAAAAAAATAGCTGTTTTGGCACCGTTTTTATTTTTTGCTACTTACAGTGTTCATCTGACAGGTTAGATTATGTGGCATTTTTATAGAGCAGGTTGTTACTGACGCTACAATACCAAATATGACTACTTTTTTTTGGTTATTTGTTTCAGTTTTACATAATAAAGCATTTTTAAAAAAATCTTTTTTATTGTCTCCATATTATGAAAAGTCATAGTTTTTTTATTTTTCGGGCGACTGTCTTATGTAGGGGCTCATTTTTTTTGGTATGAGATGACGGTTTTATTGGTAGTATTTTACGGTGCATATGACCATTTGATCGCTTGGTATTACACTTTTTGTGATGTAAGGTGACAAAAAATGGCTTTTTGACATCACTTTTTATTTTATTATTTTTACGGTGTTCACATGAGGGATTAAATCATGTGATATTTTTATACAACAGGTTCTTACGGACGCGGCGATACATGACATGTATACTTTTTTATTTATTTAAGTTTTACACTGTAACAGCATTTTTGAAACAAAAAAAATCATGTTGTAGTGTCTCCATATTCTGAGAGCCATAGTTTTTTATTTTTTGGGCGATTGTCTTAGGTAGGGTCTCATTTTTTGTGGGATGAGATGACGATTTGATTGGTATGATTTGGGGGTGCGTATGACTTTTTGCTCGCTTGGTATTACACTTTTTGTGATGTAAGGTGACAAAAAAATGGCTTTTTGACACTTTTTTTTTAACGGTGTTTACCTGAGGGGTTAGTTCATGTGATATTTTTATATAGCAGGTCGTTACGGACGTGGCAATACATAATATGTATACTTTTTTTATTTACGTAAGTTTTACACAATGATATTATTTTGAAACAAAAAAAATCATGTTTTAGTGTCTTCATAGTCTGATAGCTATAGTTTTTTTGGGGGGGGCAATTGTCCTAGGTAGAGGCTCATTTTTTGCAGGATGAGGTGACCGTTAGATTGGTACTATATTGGGGGGCATACGCCATTTTGATTGCTTGGTGTTGCACTTTTAGTGATGTAAGGTGACAAAAAAATGTTTTCTTAGCACAGTTTTTATTTTATTCTATTTTTTTACTTTAATTTGGGAATAGGATGCTTTTCTTTTACTTGAAACTTTAAAAATAATTTTTAACTTAACTTTTTTTTTAAACTTTTCTTTGAGGGGGGGGGGGGCAGTCTGATCCCCTTTACAATGCATTACAATACTCCTGTATTGTAATGCATTGGCTGTAAGTGTGTTACAAACTGTAATACGTTTACAGCCTGCTTGCCTGTAAGATTCAGGGGGCTGGATCTCACAGGCCCTCCCAGAAGGCAGCCATGATGCCTTCGGAAGGCATCGCGCTGCCTTCCCTGCCTTCAGGTCCCTGTTACAGCAGCATGGGGACCCGATGGACACCCCGCACATGTCTGAAACCCACACGTGCCGCGTTCAGCGCTGACCGCAGTGCAAGGGTTAATGTGCTGGCATCGGTGATTTGATTGATTGCGGTGCATACAGCAGGGGTCCGGCTATCAGTGACTGCTGGACCCCTGCCGCAGATCGGGCGGGCGCAGCTCCTGCACCCGGCCGATCAGAGCGCTGTAATAGTACGGCGCTGGGTGCCAAGTCATGTCCCGCTGCGCCGTAAAATTATGGGGCAGGGCGGAAAGGGGTTAAAAGCTTAAACAAGTAGATCCCCCCGACAGAGTGGAGAGGGTGTCAGCAGTAAGTTTGTGTTGATTATTTTGCCCTTCCTCTGATCCGTCAGAACAATAACCCACAAAAAACACATCCTGTCTGTTAAGCATCTGCCTTCACTCGGTCAGCATTTGGTCAGTAATCCATCAGCATTGCTAAGGTAAAAAAAAAACAGGAGTGGATCCAAAACAGAGATGACACTTGAATGCAATATTTGCATGTCTTCTATGTTTTGTACCCATTCCTGCTTTTGGCTACCAAATCACAAGCCAATTCTGATTGGACCATACAGGCCTTACAGCTGCTACACAGACAGGATCCGTTGTGCGTCTCATTTTTCCTTCCTTCTGACAGATCAGAAAAAAAGTCAAATAAATGATGGACATCAGCCAGGGCGAGTGTGGGAACAGCATGAGAAGTCCACAGAGTGGCCCTATGACATAGTGGTGAGGTGGAAGCAGCATGAGGATGCCACAGAGTGGCACAATGACAGAGTGTGGAGGTTGCAGCAGCAACAGCATCAGGAGGAGGCCAAAGGGTGGCACAATGACAGTGTGGAGGTGCTGGCAGCATCAGGAGGCCACAGAGTGACAAGGTGACATAGTGTGGATGTGGCAGCAGCATGAAGAGACCACAGAGTGGCAAGGTGACATAGTGTGGAGGTGGCAGCAGCATCAGCAGGCCACAGAGTGGCAAGGTGACATAGTGTGGAGGTGGCAGCATCATCAGGAGGCCACAGAGTGGCAAAGTGACATAGTGTGGAGATGGTGGCAGCATCAGGAGGCCACAGAGAGGCAAAGGTGACATAGTGTGAAGGTGGGTGGCAATACCAGTACCCGCTGAAGATGGTGGGTGAAAGAAGGAGCACTTGGCATCAGATGTGTGGCATCAGGCGGGTGGCAGCATCAGAATAGTAGGTGAGGCAGGTAGCCAGAAGAAACCGGTCTTTTTTGTCAAAGTGTTGGTGTGGCACCATGGATGATCTAGTCTGATGCATCAGACATCGGTGGGTGGAAATCCTGGCTGATCCACGCCTGATTCATCTTGACAAAGGTCAGTATCTCCACATTTTGGGTGGACAAGCGAATTCTTCTTGGGGTAACTATGGCCCCGCCTCACTAAACACCCGCTCTAATGCGACAATACTGACCAGGCAGGACAGCTTTTCCAGGGCAAACTCTGCCAGTTGCAGCCACAAATCCAGTTTGTTTGCCCATTAGTCCAGCGGATCTTCAACTTGGGGTGGCAGGGTGCTGTCCAAGTATGCCACCACCTGCTGGTTCAGGTTCTGCTCTATGTCTTGCCGCTGGTGATTAATTTCTTCACCAGCTGCTGGTAAAGAAAGCTGCTTATCAGCAACTCCAGACTCAGGCTGCTGCTGATAGAGCTGGTACTACTCCTGCCACCCCAACCCTCCCCAGCAGCTATGGCTGTGGAACGTGAGCGCAGAGGGCCCCTCCGGTTAGACCTGCGAGAGGATGGATGATGGCGCAGATAGGCAGGGCCAACTGACTACATAGGATTTGACTACAGTAGTTCAGTTTGACCTTCCTCTCAGCAGGTGTAAAAAAGCCCCCATTTTGGACTGGTAGCGGATGCTGACAATTCGACTGTCACTACGCAAGCAAGTGAGCATGCATCCGGCCATTTGTGCAATTGAATCGGAGGGACTGCCTGCCTCCATCTCCACTACATTCTGCCACGGTGTGTCTAGTTCCTCTGCCTCATCTTCCTCATCGCCCTGTAGCTCATCTGGCTGCTCCTGCTTCTCTTCTCCTGTCACCTTTGTGTCGAAACCATTTTGCACACATTGCTTGTGCTCCAATGTCCTCCTCCTCCTGCAGTTCAGCCCCCACAGGGCTCATGTGGCTGTGAGATCTAGGTGCCACGTCTCCAGTCCCCTGACCAGCCAGATTTACCAGCATCTGCTCCAGGACATTGTTCATCCCATAGTCCTGTCGACTGACAAATAACGTGGCCTCCTTAAAGGGCCTGAGCAAACGGCAGGTGTCATGCATGAGCTGCCACTGGCTGACATCAAAGTCAGGGGAGTACTCCTGTCCGCTTGGATCATCAAGAAATCGTTTATGGTCTTTCTCTGTTCGTATAGTCGGTCCAACATATGGAGGGTTGAATTCCAACTGGTGGAAACTTCGCATATTAGCCTATGTTGGGGGATGCCGTTCTGCCACTGCAGCTCAAGGAGGGTGTGCTTCGCGGTATACGAGTGGCTGAAGCGCATGCAAATTTTCCTGGCCATTTTTAGGATGTCTTGCAGATGGGTAGAAGACTTCAGGAACCGCTTGACAATCAGATTGAACTTGTGTGCCATGCAGGGAGCATGGCTCAGCCCTCCTTGACGCAGCACTGACACCATGTTCTTCCCGTTGTTGGTCACCATGGTTCTGATTTTGAGTTGTCGCGGAGAAAGCCAGGATTCAATTTCTTGCTGAAGGACACGGTGCAGTTTCTTCCCGTGTGACTCAGTTCGCCCAGGCAAACGAGGTGCAGAACAGCATTACACCGCCGTTCCCTGCACATGTGGTATGCTGGAGGACCCCTGTGAATTGTCCCTGCAGTGATGGTTGAGGACACAGTGGAGGATGAGGATGCAGAGGCGGACATTGTCGTGGCAATATGGAGGCGGAAGCGGCGTCACTTGGCCAAGTTGCTGGTGTGGCTGTGCAGGAACCACATTCACCCAGTGGGCAGTAAAGGACATGTATTTTCCCTGACCATAGTTACAGATGCACATGTTGGCGCTGCCGTGCACTTTGGGCAGACACCGACACGACAGGCTCAAGGCCTGGCCCACCTTCTGTTCTATAAGTATGTGCGTGGCTGGTGCTGCATTTTTGGCAAAGAAATGATGGCCGGGGACTCTCCACCTCGGCTTGGCACAAGCCATCAGTTCTCTGAAAGGTGCAGAGTCCACCACTTGAAAAGGGAGGGACTGTAGCACCAGCAACTTGGACAGGAGCACATTCAGCTTATGCGCCATTGGATGAGTGTATGCATACTGTTGTCACTTGGCAATCGCTTCGGTGATTGATTGCTGATGGAATGACCGACGTGGAGTAGGAGGGCGAGGAGCAGGAGCATCAGGACTAGCAGATGATGGGAAGGACAAACAGCTCCCTTCGGCTGAGGTGGCGGAGCCTTGAATGCCTGGGTGATGCAGAAGTTGCTGCGGCAGGCTTGACCACCACAACGGAGCCACGGTTCTCCCAGGCCACTTAATGCTGACCCTGCATAGGTTGATGCAGGGCCGTGGTGCCAACATTGGCACCCTGGCCATGCTTCACCTTCTGCCCACAGATTCTACATATAGCCATGATTACCTCCTCCGGCGGCTTAACAAAAAACTGCCACACCCCCAAGTAGGTGATTTTACCCCCAACACTTCAAGCTGACTGACTGCTACCGACGCTGCTTCTGCGAACCACTGCACCACTACTTTCCGGGTAGGAAGGCTCCTGCGGAGCGGGTGGTTTACCCCAGACACGTTTGGCTCCCGACCTCCCACTGCTGCCACCCTGCTGGCTCCCGGCCACACTAGCAACTTGCTAGCTCCGCTGCTGGCTCACGGGCAAGCTGACACCCTTTTCTCCTGATGATAATGATTATGGAGGCCCTAAATATCCCGGCTCCCAATTGCAATCAGCTACATCATCATCATCGAGTACTGTCTGCACGTCACTGATGTCCTCCTCAACTGTCTCTGGGTCAGAAGCCTGACCGCTCGCAACACCAGCTCCCACGCTACTCTCCTCATCACTACTTGCCCGCCTACCAGAGAAGCGGCGGATGTCTCCTCCAGATCTTGGCTGGGCAGTAGCTGCCGGCTGTCCTCTAGTAGCTCATCCTCGCTGAAAAGTGGAGCCGAGTCTACGGCATATAATACTTCTGACAGAGGAAGGTTCAAGACAGGTGGGGGCACAGGGCCTGCTCCCGGGACACGCCAACTAAGCGTCGTGTCAGAGGAACCCACCGACTCTTGGCTGGGGGTGTCTGATGTCACGTGGGATGAAGTGGATGACCGAGTCAACCATTCAAGAACCGCTCTGTTGCTGGTCAAGACATGACCGCTAGATGACACTGGGAGCTCAGGCCTCTCGCTGCGACCCCTCCTGCCACGCCCCCTTACTCTACTGCGACCTCTGTCTGCGCCAGAATCATTTAGGCCTCTGCCACTCTCCTGTGCAGGGCCTGGCACTTCTCTGTCTGACATACTGTTAGATCAAATAAATAAATAGAAAATTAAAACACCCCAAAAAAGTCTGTAATTTTTCACTTCAGCGCACAATGGCTAATAAGCCATTTTTTCCCCCCACTAATACACACAAAAAAGGGCTTTATAACAGATAGCTGCACCACTGATCAGCCAATAAATTTTTTCTTTTTCCACTAATACACGCCACAAAAGGCTTTAGAACAGATAACTGCACCACTGATCGGCAAATATATTTTTTCTTTTTCCTCTAATACACGCCAAAAAGGGCTGTAACTTTCGCCCTTCACCACACAATGGCTAATAAGCTTTTTTTCCCCCCACTAATACAAGCCAAAAAATGCTTTAGAATATATAACTGCACCGCACAAGGGCAAAAAGGATATACTGTAGAAATATTTCCTTGTAATAAACCCTGTTAATGCCTGTATTAAACAGCACTTGCACCCTAATAAGAACGGTTTGCTGGAATTACAGAGCTGTATAATGGCAATTTGGATCCCCAGTCAGTGCAGCAAGGTATAATAGGATTGTTCCTATTACCCAGGCTGTAACCTCCCCTACTGAACCCTGTTCAACATATATGATGTGGAATGATTCCTCCCTATACTTTCCCTACACCTTGAAAAATCTTTCCCTGCATTTGTAAATAGTTTCTTTTAGCACAATGAAGTTTTTTCTAGCACTGTCTCTAGCACCTGTTGACGTCTCTCCCTGCTGTAACTACACTGGAAATGGCAGAATCCAAGATGGCTGAGGCTATTTATAGGGCTGTGACATCACAGGGCTGGCTGGCTGCTGATTGGCTGCATGCATGGCAATGTGGGTGATCCCTCGTTCCCAGAGTTCCTTGCTCCATGTCCTCACACGTGCAGCAGCCATTTTAGGAAAAAATGTGATTCGTTACCACGAAGCGCAAGGAATTTCGGATTCAGTGCGAATCGAATAAAACCTGTTAGTTTGTCTAGTCCCTGTGAAAGTTTATTGTGATGTCTGAACTATTGTGCCTGACTTCTGCCTGTTTTCCATGTTGAACCTGTTCCACCCACCCTGACGTCTGTCTCTTCATAGTACTAAATCTGTGTCACCTGCCCTGACCATACCTGTGTAGCGGATTGAACACTGCCTGCCCTAACCTCAGCTTGTCCACTAAGTATGATTTCTACTGTCCCTTTGGTACCTCAAACAGTTGACACTGAAAGGAGACTACTTCAAGAAGCAGCTTCCTGTTGATTCCCCTGCAGCAATGTCCAGACCCCTATATAGGAATAAAAGGATGAAAACCAGGGGTCTATTATGATAACACCCTGAGGAGCAGTCCTAAGCCAAAGCTTGTCAGTGACATAGCAGATCCACACCCGCTGCTTTACACATGTCTGATTTTTTTCATGTTTGATGTTTAATACAGATCATTGGCTGATTACTTACTGCTTCTGGCAAATCTTCAAAATGTTCTTCTTTCACAGTTTTAACAGTCGGGTTTCCTGTAATCTCCTATGAAGAAATCATTGTTAGTTATGATTAGAAATGGTTGTTTAGTAGAGATGAACGAATAAATTCTAACAAATTAGATTTTGTCCCGAATTTCTCAAAAAGTTTGGATTCTGAATGTGGTCCTAAATTTTTTTTTTTAATTCAGATTTGAACTGTAATGTCATTAGGTAGCAATGGACATGGACAGTGAGCTCTAACTAGAACCCCACCCACTTTCCCTGCCTACTTGCAGTGCAAGCTCTAAATAGCAAGTCCACAACTGGTCGACGTTCCCTACTCTGCTGAGGTGCAAGACAAACAACACCAAGGGATAAAAACAAGAGTCGTACTGAAATGGGTTAGAACCAGGAGGAAAACAACGAACCAAATCGAGAGACAGAGAAAGAAATAGAATAGAAATAGTACCACCCACCAAGAAGTCCCCCCAAGCCCTCTCAACTAGGAAAGACAATTGTCTGTGCTTGGTCCTGTTACAGAGGCTCTGTTCCCATGATGAAATCTATTAATATATGATACCTTTCTTTTGTCTGTATGATAAATTGCTGCATAGATATCTGTATTTGTATTGATATGCAAATGAGAAGTTTGAGCACCAGGAGGCGGGGCTGAATCCTTTGAGCACTGCTTTGTAACACTTGCTGTGCTCTCCCCTTGATTGACAGAGCTAGACAGCAGGCGGAGGGCAGAGCTATATCCTAGAGCTGTGTGCTAGCATGTAAATATCATATACACTATGGGGGTGATTTATTGTGGAACTGGTGTAAAGTAGAACTGGCTTGGTTGCCCATAGCAACCAATCAGATTCCACCTTTAATTTTTCACAGCTTCATTTGAAACTGAAAGGTGGAATCTGATTGGTTGCTATGGGCAACTAAGCCAGTTCTACTATAGACCAGTTTGACAAATCTCCCCCTATGTACTATAGCTTCACCACACTGAGATCTGCTCAGAAAGATAATCTACATATTACTGCTTTATTCACGGGCACAATATATGATTATAAAGACACCAGTAATAGAAAAACCTATTTCTCTGTGTGGTAAAGCTGTCGGGCATTTTCATAGGTATATATATTGATACCTGGTCATATTATATTCAAAATGCATGCTCATTGTCTTTAAGAAACATACATGAGCCAAAGTTTTGCTATGTGACTGAGACAGGCCAAGATGAGTTCATGCCAAGCTCAGTCTGTGTAAAAATACAGAGAGTATTGTGTTTTAAAAATTATTGCCACAAATGTGGTCTTATCTGTAAGGGAGTACACTGGATTCTCCAGACATGTCCGTCTGAAGAGAACAAGGCCCATTCATACCATAATGGCCCATAGATCAATAGTGTCAGAGAGACTCCAAGTTGTCTATCTTTAGTTGATACAAAATGTCTACATTAATTCTTATCTCTGATTTACGACGACAAAGGTCAAAGTATATGATGCAAAAATACCCTAGTTAACTCTTCATGGTATGGTGTTAATAGCTTACACAACAGTGCCATCCGGAGACAGATGGATACCATTATACCATCCTCCATAGTTGCATTATGGGTAAACATGATCTCATAAGATCTTATTACATATGTTTACACCCCCTCAATTGATTGGAGAATACTAATCGAGGGGGTGGTAATGTTAGATTACAAGGGAGATAATTACCCTAGATAGATGAGGAGAAAGAAGAGAGGCAAAGAACAAGTAGAGAGGCAAGAAGGAGAAGCTAAGAAACAAAGGAGGAAGCATAGCATTCCTACATTCCAGCCTACACCCAAGATTGAGGGGTCTACCAATATGAAAGCCATGGTGAGGGACCACCCAGCTTTCCTAGGAGCAGAAGTGAGATTCCTGCTAGGACTTGGTAAGAAACACAAAGATTGATGTTTCATTTTATTAAGACTATTTAGATAATGTGGGTAAAATCATAGCATCTATGTTGGCGAACATATTAATTTATTTATCATCTCTTTATATGAGATGTAATCTTAGATATAGAATAATTGTGAGCCTTCATTCTACCTGCAGAAGAATCAAGTTTCATAATTTATCAGAGTATTAAATGATTGCATACATATATGCATAAATATAGATATATTGATAGTAGCATTCTTCGCCAAGCTAGATGATAAATTCCCACTGGAAGATTTGTTCCAAGTTCTTACAATGTCTGTTGTCTTAATAGTCTTACCAGGTTATACAGATATGAAAGTAGTATTGACAGAAGTATTAAAAGTAGTCTAGGATTTGACTACTATCTTCTAAGTTATATACTTGAATGGATTTGCCCATTACTACATGTGAGGTGTATTTTAGTTTGGTTAGAGAGGGGTGGGGAATGTATTTATCATTCCATATAGATGTCTAGGATTAGACACGCCTCTGAACAGGAGTAATGTATATAATGTAACTTCTTGTTTTGATATCCTAACCAAATAGCTTTGTTATGATGTGACAAGCTGCTCTTACCCACATGTGTTTATTTACTTATTGTGAAGCTTCTAGTGCCTGATATCAATGCCATGTATATTAATTGGCATATATCATTTTTTATTTACTTATGATAAGCTTGTAATGCTTCATATATCATTGCCATATATATTCCTTGGCATATATAATCGTGTTTATATACTTATTTGTTTATAATCGTGTAACTAATAAAATCTGCATATTTTTATAATATCTGCGTATTATTTAATGTCAAAACTACATCTTTAGCATTAATGTCATCTCTCATGAAAAGAACTTATTATCTGAGGAAATAGTCGGCCTTAGATGTGAATTGTATCGATTGGGTTATCTACAATTCACCAGGTCATAATTTCAGGTAGTTATGAAAAAAATATTTTTATGACCATAATTAATAATTCTTAATTGAATTGAATTATTATAAACCCGACAAAGCATAGCTTAGTGGTAAAGTAATTGGTTTTGCATGTAGAGATCCCAGATTTGGTCTTGGGAGAGACCTCAAAAGTTTCTCAATATAGTAAAGCCTTTTTATTATTATGATTAAATATTATTAAGTATAGCCTTTTAATATGGCTTTAAATAAAACAGAATAAAAATAAATATACAGAAAAAAAAAACTTTTACCCCTGAGTCCTGGGACTTGAACTTGGGATCTCTACATGCATGATAGACCACTATACCACCAAGCTATGACATTATCACACACATACATGTTTTTTCTAAGCCAACACATATTACAGGTGTCTTTATAAATATATATTGTATCTGGGAATAAAGCAGTAATATGTATATTAGCTTTCTTAACAGATCTTAGTGTGGTGAAGCTATAGTACATAGTGTATAGAATATGTACATGCTATGACACAGCTCTGCCCTCAGCCTACTGTTTATCTCTGTTAATCAAGGGGAGTAGGGAGTGTGCAGAGCACAGGGGGTGTTACAAAGCAGTGCTCAAAGGATTCAGCCCCACCTCTTAGTGCTTGAACTTCTCATTTGCATATGAATAAAACACAGATATCTCTGTAGCTGTTTATCATACAGACAAAAGAAAGGTATCATTTTAATAAGCAAGTCGAGCTCTACCAGACACTATGTCTTGTTTAATAGGGTTGATCCTAGTGCCAGAGCCTCTTTAAAGGGCTTTTGTCCTGTAAAGGCTAGTTGAAGGTTTTAGGTTGGGTTCGCTATTCTCTTAGATATGTTAGGAAGTCTATTTAAAAGGCTGAGCAATGGCAGGTTGACTATGGTTTACCTGTAGCTGTGAAACTCAGCTTTTTTTTAATGCTCTCTTTTTTAATCTCTCTTGATTTACTCAAAATCAACTGTTCAACAACTATTCAATCAGTGCCTTTTTATAATATGATTTTCCCCTGGTAGTGGTAGCCTCAAACTGTCCAGTCAAGGATTTTTCATAAACCTTTTTTTCTCTATTACCATGCTCATGTCCTCACATAATGATTTTCTTGAAAAGAGACATGCAAGCCAGTCTACTTTCCAAAAAGAAAGGAAAACTGAGTGTCTCATACCAGGAACCCAGCTTTTTCTGGGTAAGTTCCCTTTAACAGAGTTGAATAATGTGTAAATAAAATGTGCTTGGCTGCCTGAGAGGCATTGGTTTGAGTTCTATGTCTCCTTATGGAGAGCACTGAAGAGTATGCATGAGGAGTATTGTAAGCCAGTCAATTTTCCTCCGGGTTTCTGGGGAAGAATATATGAAAATTAGCAATCTTCTACATGCTGGTATCATATAGGCTTAGTTGTCTTTTCATTTTTAAAGAAACTCTGATTTGAATATCTTGAATTGAAACCCAGAGTAGCATACTAGGCTTGCTGTCTCACTCTATCTGAAAAAAATAAAATAATTTTGGACCTATGAGATCAGAGAGTGTGATATACCAAATTTCATGCAATTGAAACAGATTTGATTTGGGTCCAAACTGAATTTTTTGAAGAACTCAGCTAATTGGACCTGAAATTAATTCAAGAAATTCTTTCATCTCTATTGTTCAGTCTTCTGTGTCTGCATCCACAGTACAGGTAGTGTACCAGTTTTTATTTTATAACCAAATTATATTTTCTGGTTAAGCAATGTACTGTATAAAATCCTGATAATCATAATATTTTTAGATCTGATTGCTGTTTTCCCTACATGGCTTGTGGCAAACTGCAAATGGGACGTCTTATGGCTTACTTTCAAAAATACAATGCTTTCTTGCCACTCTTCCATAAAGGCTAGGTCCGTGGATTTGACAACTAATAGTTGTCCTGTAGACAGATTCTCCCACCTGAGCTGTGGATCTCTGCAGCATCTCCAGAGTGACCATGGGATTCTTGGATGCTTCTCTAATTAGTGCTCTCCTTGTCTGGGCTGTCAGTTTAGGTAAACACTAAACAGCCATGTTTTGGTAGGTTTGCAGTTGTGCCACACTCCTTCCCATATTTGAATGATGACTTGGACAGTGCTCTGTGAGATATTCACAACTTGGGAAATTTTTTATAACCTAACTCTGCTTTAGACTTCTCCACAACTTTATCCCTGACCTGTCTGGTGTGTTCATTGGGCTCCATAATGCTGTCTAATCACTAATATTTACAAAAAAAAATAAAAGAAACACGAAGCCTTAAACTGAACAGCTGTAGTTATATTGAGAATAAATTCCATACAGGTGGACTCTATTTACTAATTAGGTGACTTTTGAAGACAATTGTCCACACTGGATTTTATTTAGGTGTATCAGAGTACAGGGGGCTGAATAGAAATGCACACCACACGTTTTCAGATGTTTATCTATCAAAAATGTAGAAAACCTTGTATCATTTTCTTTTCACTTCACACATACTTGCTACTTTGTGTTGGTCTATTACAGGCATGCTCAACCTGCGGCCCTCCAGCTGTTGTAAAACTACAACTCCCACAATGCCCTGCTGTAGGCTGATAGCTGTAGGCTGTTCGGGCATGCTGGGAGTTGTAGTTTTGCAACAGCTGGAGGGCTGCAGGTTGAGCATGCCTGGTCTATTATATAAAATCCCGATAAAATACATTTAAGTTTGTGGATGTAACATGAATAAATGTGGAAAAGTTCAAGGGGTATGAATAGTTTTTGAAGGCACTGTATGTATTGCCGGTGATGAGAAAGTTGAGAAACAGTATAGAAAAGTACTGTAGTAAATGACCTGTAAAGTACTTATTCATATGTTTTGTATCTTGCAAGGAAAATGTGTTGTATTAACTTTTATCCTGTTCTTAAAATAAGATAATATTTGAGGTGTGAAATTACCAATTACCTTATTTATTGTCATGCCAAAAATATATGTTTAGATAAAAAGTTACCTTTGGCAGCTTTATTTTTCTGTTTGGCCTGTAACTTTCAGATGTCAGTAGAAGAAGCAGGTTTAGCAGGAAGCTTTTTCCTATAGCTGTTATTTTGGGGAAAAAATATATATTAAGGCTAATATATAATCAATGTTTTAAGATATCATATATTGTAAAGTAAAAAAAAAAAATCACAAACTGTATCTGTCTAGTCTCATATTATGTGTACATTTTATTTTAAAATGTCTTGTGTACCCCAAAATGTTATAAATATAAACTATATCATCCTGCAAAAAACAAGATCTCACACAGATCTGTAAAAAAAAAAAAAAAAGTTATGGGTCTTTGGTAGAGATGAGCAAAGTTCTAAAAAAAAAAAAATCATGCCTCGGTCATCTTGCTCAAGACCCAGAGCGAAATCTCACACAGCACATGATGACATCATCATATCGGCCGGAATGGTGACGTCTATAGATGAGCGAATAGAATCCCACGAAGTGGAATTCGATCCGAATTTCAGGATAAATTTGATTCGCCTAGAACACTATTCGCCTAGAATAGTATAAAAAACAAAAAAATTCAAACTTACCTCCTCCATTTGCTTGCGACGGACCTCGAGCCTCCATCTTGCTTGAAGATCTCGGCCAAAATCCTGTGTGGCGCGAGATTACATCATCGCGCCGGCCGTCTTGCGCCGAACGGCATTCCGGCCAAGATCGTTGCAAGCAAATGGCGGCGGCCGGCTCGTTGCGAGCAAATGGAGGCACTAGGTTTGATTTAATTTTTTTTATTGTTTATTTTACACTCGGATGCCGCGATAAAGTATGAACGCGGCATCTGAGGGGTACAATAACGGGGGCGGCGCTATCGCAGCTCTCTGTCATTGCACCCGCTACTTACAAAAAAATGCGCTTCCTGACTAAGTAATTCGTCACAAAGAGATTTTTTTTGTGAAATTTGGCTAATCAGCCGAATCGAACTTTTAAGAAATTCGCTCATCTCTAGTGACGTCATATGTCACCACATACGAAATTTTGCATGGGATTTTCAATTAAGATCGCCGCGATGGCCACACTCAAATGGATGAGGTAAGTATGATTTTTTTTTTTTATTATACCGCCATTGCAGGGAATACCTCAAACCACAATGAAATCCGGCTTTGCAGCGAATTGAATTTTTCCTGAATTTCGGATCGAATTCCACTTCGTCACCTTCGATTTGCTCAACACTAGTCTTTGGATGCAGCAATGCAAAAACTATTTCTATCTTTAAAAAAGCAGTTTTACTGTGCAAAAGCAGTTAAAAAGCTACAGAAAAAACAAAACGAAAAAAAACCTGGATCCAGTATTTTGAGCATCAGTTTGCAAATAACCGAACCGTCTTTTTTTGAGGATCAGTTATGATCAGTTTGCATCAGTTTGTGTCAATTCCATCACAGATCAGTTATTTTTGAAGGGAAAAAAAGTACTGCATGGCGAGGTGCACCTACACACTGGGATGTGCTAACCCCACTTTCTTTTCTTTGCAGTCTGCATTAGAGGCGGGGATGACTCCATTGGTCGCACACTTCTAACTAATCTGTCTGTCCTGAAGGCTGATTTTGATAAGTGAAAGTTTAAAGCTGTAGCCTGCTCTCCCTGCATTTATTGGAGACCGGTTGGCACTAGGAAAGTTATAATACAGTGTGGGCTCAGTATCCATGTGGAACCTGCATTCCCTGAATTTAATGGAAGTCAGTTTGACACCACAGGAGGTAACACTTAGCGTAGGTTCCTGTCCTGAAGAGATTGCCTTGTCGTTGGTGGACAGGCACAAATAATCTTGTACAAAAAGTATTTGCCAAGAATTTCACATTTATAACGTAGTATTAGCATTAGTACATCTTCTATAGTGAGTATGGCACGATTGTATTTACTTTATTATTTGTGTTTGCAGAGTGCTTTTGCATTGTGTTTGCTTTTGCTTTTGTGCTTTCAGCCATTGCAACGTGCACTGGGGTGTGCTGACTAATCCCCATTTTTTTCTATGTAGGACTTTTAGGGCGCCTTCACACGTGGCAGATTTTGTGGCAGAAAATCAGTTCCATTCATTTGAATGTGGCAGCGAACACATGGATTTCTGCAAGCCCCAGTAAGGTGAATAGAACTGATTTTCAGTCGCTAAATTTTCTGCCACAAAATCTGCCACGTGTGAAGGCACCCTTGTTCCCATCAAAAATAACTTATCGCTCACAGAAATGACACAAACTGATGCAAACTAATAATAACTGATGCTCAAAATACTGGATCCATTTTTTTTCCAGACAGATCAGAAGAATGGAAAGCTAATCAGAAATATACATAAATATAAAAAGGACAATGGCAGAATTGCTGTTTTTTTCTTCCCCCCGAAAGAGTTTATAAAAGTTAATTACTTTCATGTACTCCAAAATGGTAGCAGTACAAATTACAACTTGTTCTACAAAAAACAAACAAAAAAAACTCGAATATGGCTACAGTGATGGAAACATAGAAAAGTTGCTCGTGGAATGTGACAATACAAAAGTGAAAAAAATGCTTACTGAGGCTCAAAACAGGCCTGTCACTAAAGGGTTAAAGCTTAATCAAAAATTGAACATTGGCAATATATCACTGCAATTTTTTTCCATTAGGGATTAGGACTTTGTTTTCCTAATTAATGTCAGAGATGATAGCTACACTCATTGACAAATAAAATAATAATAATGCGCCCAGATAGAAATGTCGGACATGTCGCTGCAAAACTCAGCATATAAAGCAGATATGAAAAAGGATTAAAGGTGTGGTCTCACTTGATACTGGGTCTTGCCACAAGAGGGCATAGAAGTGCGTCCCCTCGGTGATGTATAAAAAGGCTCTCAGAGGCTACTTTTGGGTAGTATACCTGTTAGTGATAGCTCATTGCTTGCTAAACCTGCTTCTATGACACTCTAATATTGTAATCTTTTACGTACTTCATCATTACATTCACACATAGAACGTTTTATTCAATTCCAGCATTTCTAAAAACCATCCTGCTGGAGGGAGCAACACCAGGTATCAGAAGGTGTATTTACCTTTTTCCCCCAGAAAGAAATTACATAGAACTGTATCTACTATCTAGTTTTTTGTTTCAGAAATTATTGAAAAGTCAGTTTCAGGCTCAAATATATGATCTGATCTTTGTGTGCTTTTTGAATGAAGATGAAATGTGCATGTTTTAAATCTAAAGTCTATACCTGGAAGGATAAAGATACTTGGTCTGATTGAGGAGTCTCACCTGAGGTCTGATAAAGATTGGGGGTCTGATTTGGGGGTTTGATCTGAGGTCTGATAAAGATTGGGAGTCTGATTAGGGAGTGTGATTAAGATTGAGGGCTCTGAACTGAGGTATGATGATGATAATTGGGGGTCTGATTTGGTGGTCTGATAAATATTGGGTGTCTGATTTGGAGACTAATCTGAGGTCTGATAAAGACTGGGGCTCTGATCTGAGGTCTCAGGAAAAAAATGTTTTTCTTATTTTCCTCCACTAAAACCTAGGTGAGTCTTACGATTAGGTTTGTCTTATAAAGTGAAAAATACAATACATATTAAAAGTTAGACAATGCGCACATTCTAGTTTAAAACCATGCATTGTTGAGGATGTCAGAAAAAGTCATTCTTTTTGGTGCATCTCAATCATAAATATCTCGAAAATGAGGTGCACCAAAACTTTGGTGCAAGCAGTGGCAAGAGAGTAGCACACTTATAGTAAATGTGAGCCAGTGTTTTTTCTAACATGCTTCTTTATGGCAGAAGTAAACATATATTACAAATGTAACAAAATTAACATCACTACAAAAAACACTTCCCTTTAGGCCTCTTTCACACTTGCGTTGTGAAGATCCGGCGTGCACTTCCGTCGCCGGAAGTGCACGCCGGATCCGTCACAACGCAAGTGAACTGAAAGCATTTGAAGACTGATCAGTCTTCAAAATGCTTTCAGTGTTACTATGGCAGCCAGGATGCTACTAGCATCCTGGTTGCCATAGTAGCAGTGGGAGCGGGGAGCATGCACATTCGTGCGGCTCCGGGCGCCTGAATGACGCCAGAGTGCCCGCGCATGGATCACGTGATCCATGCGATCACATGATCTATGCACTGGGGCGCCTGACGTCATCCTGGAGCGCCCCGGAGCCGCACGGAATGTAAGTATGCCGCTCCCCGCTCCCCTACTTTTACTATGGCAACCAGGACTTTAGCGTCCTGGCTGCCATAGTAACCATTGACAAAAAGCTAAACGTCGGATTCAATGGGCATTAATTCCGGATCCGTCCTTCCGGCATGCTTTCAGGATTTTTGGCCGGAGCAAAATCCGCAGCATGCTGCGGATTTTGCTGCGGCCAAAAAACATGTCAGTACTGAACTGAGGACATCCTGATGCATCCTGAACGGATTTCTCTCCATTCAGGATGCATGGGGATAATCCTGATCAGTAGCTTTCCGTCCTAGAGACCCGAGGACGGATCTCTAGGACGGAAAGCTAAAACGCTAGTGTGAAAGAGGCCTTAGTATAAGCAGAAGACAGAGGTCCTCCACACTGCATGCCTGCATTAGGCTCCAGAGTGAGGAGGTGTGTCTCTCTGGAATCCAATCTGACTGGCTAGCAGGAAACTGCTGGCCTCAGCAAGTGTGTATGTGAAGTGAGGGAAGGCAGTTTTGGCCTCAGAGAACTGGCAGAGGAGCCATCTTGAGAAGCTCCTCATATTGTAGGGGTTTAAACAGCCATAACTAAGGGAAAAACTCAAGGAAAACAGTGGTATGTGAAGAAACTAAAGATTGCTTTATGCATAATGCTGCACCAGCAGTAACATGTGCTAAAATAGATTTTTGAAACAAAACATGACGGCTACACTTTAAAATTCATGGTGTTTATTACAAACATTTAAAAACGTTGAAAAAATGTTGTCATATTACTTAGGGTATGTTCTTATTTGCAGAGTTGCACTGGGAAAATTCTGATTGGATTATCATATGAGGCATGTGGATGAGATTTTACATACTGTGGACATTTTCAATATGGAAATCAGAGCATGCTGTGGATTTTCAAATCCGCAGCATGCTCATTCTGTTGCAGACGATCATTATCTTCAACGTAGAGGAGTTGATAGCCATTGTGAAACAGCCAGAAAATGTGAATTTTACTGTGGATTACCAGTAATACCCAAAAAGTTGTTGCGTTTGCACTGTGGCATATGATTTTGAGGTGGAACATATTTTCTAATTTCACGAAGAATTGTAGATTTAAAAAACATATATAAGCATACACATATGTAAACTAGATGATCAAATAGAATGTCTAAAAGAAAATACAAACCATTGTGTGATAACACAGCAATTGAAACTCTGATGTCTTTTAATTCTTTCAGCAGTGTTCCAATAATTTGCAAGTCTGCTGGTATTGTATCTTGTTTGGTTGACTGCTGGTAAGAACTTAAATGGCGTTGATATTTTGATTCCAGTTCATACATTCTGGCATCAAATTCTTTAAAAAAAAAGTTTAGTTATTGAACAAGTGAAAATTTTGCATAGTCAGATATAAAAATAAATAAATAAAATAAATAGCAATAAGGCATAGGTAATAGTTGTTTGCTGTTGCCATATAGGAAACAAATAACAAGGAACTGTTGTAAACCCAGTATATTATCTACTTGCTGGACGATACATAATATTACATATATAAGGCAACTAATGTATCCAGGATCCTAGTGTTGCTTTCCAGGAATTGACCATTGTATGGAAGCACCCAATGAATAATAAATAGGAACATCATTCAGTGCAAGTTAAATTTGAAAGGACTGGAACACGTTTTATTTTAAATGGGACTATCTATTATATAAAAGAGTGCTTATAAAATAGATAATACAAAATAATATCAACGACAGCAACAGAAAATCATTCTTAAAAACGGATGGTCAGCCATTGAACATGTCTATATATCCACCTACAGGATATACTTAGATAATTAACCAAATTATAACAGAACGTAATTCTTTGTTTTTGTTTTATTTTCTGTAGATATATTTTAATTTTTTCATTATTATTCTTTTTTATTATCATTATTTGGGGGATATATATTTTTTTAGGTAAATTTTTCAGGGTGTTTTTAAATCTATGAACCTTTAAATTATGTACCAATAAATGTGTATATACGCACCACCTTTAGGTCAGTGTTTTTGAATGGTTCCATATGCTAAGTGCCTGTCGTATATATTGTAATCTATCCAAAGTCAGATATTGATATCAAATATATATGAATGCATGCTTCAAATCATTCAGTTACATCGGGCTATTAACTATGGTAAGACCTCATTACCAGTCATATAGAATTTATAGTATTATAAAATTTGTATTTGCACTGTATAGAAATTATATACAGAGGTCCCTCAAGTAGAATATTAATTGGTTCCAGAATGACCTTTGTATGTGGAAACCATTGTAACTTGAGATCATAATTCTATGGAAAACTGGTAATTGGTTCCAAATTCCTAAAATGTTAGCATAAAATTAAGATGAATAAAAAGCAACAAAATATCACAGATACAGCAAGTTCAAATATATGACAGGCAGAGTTTCTGAAGGACGTACATTACTATTTATTAGATGGCGGCTTCTTCAAGGGTTCTAGATAGGACACACAGTGTACCAAAAATAAAATTGAGTAGGCCTCACCTGGTATCCAAAAGAGTAAGGCCCCTTTCACACGAGCGTGACGGATTAGTTTCGGATGCGTTCAGGGTGCATTCAGTGAAACGCTTATCATTTTGCAAGCAAGTTCAGTCAGTTTTGTCTACAATTGTGTTCAGTTGTTCAGTTTTTTCCGTGCGAGTGCAATGCGCATTGATGTGTTTTTCACGCGCGTGATAAGAAACTGAAGGTTTACAAACATCTCCTAGCAACCATTAGTGAAAAATGCATTGCATCCGCACTTGCTTCCGGATGCAATACGTTTTTCACTGAAGCCCCATTCACTTCTATGGGGCCAGGGCTCCATGAAAAACGCAGAATATAGAACATGATCAGGATGGGTCAGGATTCAGTGCGGGTGCTATGCGTTCACGTCACGCATTGCACCCGCACAGAAAACTTGCTCGTGTGAAAGGGGCCTAAGTGCTTATCCTGGCACAAGTAAAGAACAGTAGAGAACATGTAGTACCACCACTGTGCTGTAGGGAGACGCTAATAGGTAGCCAATACAGGTATTTTACCGTTGGAATGGCCATATTGATTGGTTGGATCATACAGTCAATCACATGAAATGAACCAGAGATCAGCAGAGGCATTGTATTTGAGTCTGGTTTCAAGTTACTATGCCCAGGAAAGACCATGTATGTAAATATATATATATACACGCAGTGTGGCTTTTGTAATGACTGTGGGTGTACATTTGTGTTCGGATAACAGTTATTTGGGATTTAGATTTGTCGGCAGAGAAGTGGGATGCAGAGGCACTGAGTGCATGTGTAAAGGGCAGTCGGTAAAAGTTTTAAAGGGGTTGTTGGCGCTGGAACTACACAGTCTAGTCCATTGTGTTCTGGAGGTTGTTGGTTAAATCACTGAATAAAGTGTCCTAAATAGGAGGAAATGCTCAGAACCCCAAATACTGTAGCGTGTTTATGACCGGGAGAGCAAAACCTTCACATGTGATCCGCTGCAAATGGCAATCCCCAGCAAAAATGCGTACAATGGAGGATGTCGGCAGCGGACCACATGTGCCACAAAAAATCCTACACAGGACGGAATCATGTGTGGATTAGACTATGAGAATAAATAAATCACTGCAAAGGTGCACAATAATATATGCAAATGAAAATACAAGGCTAAACCCTCATGCTAGATGTTAAAATGAGACTTTAGCCAATATATTCCGTTCAAGAACATATCGGAGCCTGGAGGTTGTTGGTTACTGTAACAGTGCTCCAGTTCACTTCAGTAAGAGCAGCACCGCAGTAATTAGTTCTATCCACTGCACAGTGGACCAAGCTGTGTAGTTTCGGTACTGGAGGGGGGAGGGGGGGTGCAGGGTGTCAGATCTCTGCTGATCAGATAGTGATGGTCTATCCTGAGGACAGGTCATCAATAGTGACTTATTTTACAATTCCTTTAAGTGTATAGCCACCTTTAATAATGATCATAATAATCTTTATTTATACAGCGCCAACATATTCTGCTACACATTTAGATGGGTGGGGTCAGAACATGATGATCACCTCAAAACCTAAAGAGATTTATTGTTTTGACATAAAGCCATCAAAGGTATAATGTGCATATTTAAAAGGTATCACATTTAATTAAAACTTTGGACACCAATAGATCTGAAACTTGTACAGAACAATTGAGGAATGTGTTTCTGAGATGTTTCTGTGGTTATCCTGTAGCAAGACCTGGTAATTCTGTAAATAAAACTTAGTATAATATCGGACAATTACCTGGAATTATTGGCTGGGAAAGTGTTGACTGTTCCATTACATGATCAATTGAAACACTTTGAATGTTAAAATTTTGCAGCTTCAAGTTAACATCATCTCTGTATGTTTTTAGCGTTTTATCATTCCATTTTGAAAATGGTTCACACTGAATAAAAACGTTACCCTCCACGAAATGATGTTCTGTTGGTGGACACAATGTAATTCCTTTTTTGCCGAGAATATTCATCAATGATTCTTTCTGATGTTCAAACATTACCCGGATTGACTCTTCTGCCTTTATGATGGGGTAAATAAGTTGCTCAGCAGTATGACCAAAGGAGTCACACAGACGAATGTAACCAACATCAGATCTTGCTCTTTTCGGGTTAGATTCCATTTTCAAGCTGACAAAAACAAATAATAAAAACCCTATTAATGTTTAAAATTCACATTTACTGCCTTAAACGGGTTGTCCAGCTGTTAATATTGATGACCTATCGTCAGGATAGGTCATCAATATCAGATTGACAAGGGTCCAAAAAAACTGCACCCCCGCCAATCAGTTGTTTGACAATGAGACAGCCCTCCACTTGAATGGAGCGGTACTTATATTACTGGACTTCCGAGACGAAGTGCAATCGTCGAGGAAGCGGTGCTCACATGGAGCGCTGGCTCCTCTGCAAACAGCTGATCGTCAGGGGTCCCTAGTGTTGGACCCCCGCCAATCAGATATTGTTGACCTATCCTGGCGATAGGTCATCAATATTAACGGCTAGACAACCCCTTTAATGCCTGTCCTATGATAACAAAGAGTCAGGGGCTAAGCTATAAAGAAGGCAGGGGAAGTGGCTGCTTTGGGGCTCGAACTCGGAAGGGGCCCACCCAGGATGAGGATTAAAAGATTTTATTGTCAGGGCCCCCTCAACAGTATTATACAATGACATTATATACAGTGACACTGTAAGAAACGAACAGAGCCGCTGCTGGGCCTCACCTGAGAGTTTAATCTCGACTAGCCACAGGAGTGGGGGTTTCCAAGTTTTTGGAGGGAGGGGTGCTATTCAAAAATTTGCTGGGGGGACTAGTCATTTCTAGTTACATCACTGCAAAGAGTACATTTATTAACAAAATGCAATGCCTTTTATATCTTCACAAAATTGAAAATAGGGTATAGTGGAGCTGCACACCTTAAAGGCTCACGCATACGAACATTGTTTTTGTCCGTATCCGATTCATATTTTTTGCAGGTCGGATGTCCGAGCCATCTGCAAGAATATAGAAAATGCCCTATTCTTGTCCGCATTACAGACAAGCATAGGGCAGTCTTATTATGGCCTGAACGTTCCGTTCTGCAAAATGTGTAACGCACATGGCCCATATCAGTGCTTTTCTGATCCGCAATTTGCGGACTGCAAAAATGGCTACGGCCACGTGCCTGAGTCCTAAGGAAGCTGCTCGTTGAAGGACTCTCCAGGCCATAAATCATGCAGAAAAACTGCAGCACACTTTAAATAAATGCTAATGTGAAAATTTTATTTTGAGAAACAATTTAACCCCTTTAAGACCATGCCAGTTTTCCCCACATGGACCAGGCCACATTTTGCAAATCTGACATGTTTCACTTTATATATATAATCTGGGCACTTCTGGATATTGAGAACAACACTGGTGGGAAGGAGAAACAGATTAGCACATAGTCGAGATCCTAAAGGCCTAAAGTTCGCTAAGGCTATAGACAAAGTCCCAAAAGACTGGCGGGGGGATCCACATTGAGAAGATGTCCCGTCTGGAAACTCCAACGTATTTTTGAATTTAATAATTTCTCCCAAGGGGACTTAATGCAGAATTCGAATCTATGTTTGGTTTCCTATAGAGGAGGGAGGGTGCCCTGCTGCGATGTTAAAATCGCAGTTTTGTAATATCACACATTTCCTGGCAGGGTCCCTCTCTGACTTCTGGGCGATGCAGAACCCGATTTTGGAAGATATTTTATAAAATAATCTATGAAGTCGCTAGTTGCACCTGTATGTGGGGTAAATAAGTTGCTCAGCAGTATGACCAAAGGAGTCACACAGACGAATGTAACCAACATCAGATCTTGCTCTTTTCGGGTTAGATTCCATTTTCAAGCTGACAAAAACAAATAATAAAAACCCTATTAATGTTTAAAATTCACATTTACTGCCTTAAACGGGTTGTCCAGCTGTTAATATTGATGACCTATCATCAGGATAGGTCATCAATATCAGATTGACAAGGGTCCAAAAAAACGTTCCCCCCGCCAATCAGTTGTTTGACAAGGAGACAGCCCTCCACTTGAATGGAGCGGTACTTATATTACTGGGCTTCCGAGACGAAGTGCAATCGTCGAGGAAGCGGTGCTCACATGGAGCGCTGGCTCCTCTGCAAACAGCTGATCGTCAGGGGTCCCTAGTGTTGGACCCCCGACAATCAGATATTGTTGACCTATCCTTGCGATAGGTCATCAATAATAACGGCTAGACAACCCCTTTAATGCCTGTCCTATGATAACAAAGAGTCAGGGGCGTAGCTATAAAGAAGGCAGGGGAAAGAGCTGCTTTGGGGTCCGAACTCATAAGGGGCCCACCCAGGATGAGAATTAAAAGATTTTATTGTCAGGGCCCCCTCAACAGTATTATACAATGACATTATATACAGTGAAACTGTAAAAAACAAACAGAGCCGCTGCTGGGCCTCACCTGAGAGTTTAATCTCGACTAGCCACAGGAGTGGGGGTTTCCAAGTTTTTGGAGGGAGGGGTGCTATTCGAAAAGTTGCTGGGGGGACTAGTCATTTCTAGTTACACCACTGCAAAGAGTACATTTATTAACAAAATGTAATGCCTTTTATATCTTCACAAAATTGAACATGGGGTATAGTGGAGCCGCACACGCATACGAACATTGTTTTTGTCCGCATCCGATTCATATTTTTTGCAGGTCGGATGTCCGAGCCATCTGCAAGAATATAGAAAATGCTCTATTCTTGTCTGCATTACAGACAAGCATAGGGGCAGTCTTATTATGGCCTGAACGTTCCGTTCCTCAAAATGTGTTACGCAGATGGCCCATATCAGTGCTTTTCTGATCTGCAATTTGCGGACTGCAAAAATGGCTACGGCCACATGCATGAGTCCTAAGGAAGCTGCTCGCTGAAGCACTCTCCAGGCCATAAATCATGCAGAAAAACTGCAGCACACTTCAAATAAATGCTAATGTGAAAATTTTATTTTGAGACATAATTTAACCCCTTCAAGACCATGCCAGTTTTCCCCACATGGACCAGGCCACATTTTGCAAATCTGACATGTTTCACTTTATATATATAATCTGGGCACTCTCTGATATTGAGAACAATACTGGTGGGAATAGAAACAGATTAGCACATAGTCAAGATCCTAAAGGCCTAAAGTTCGCTGCTATAGACAAAGTCCCAAAAGACTGGCGGGGGGGGGGATCCACATTGAGAAGATGTCCCGTCTGGAAACCCAACGTATTTTTGAATTTAATACCCTTCTCCCAAGGGGACTTAATGCAGAATTCGAATTGTTTGGTTTCCTATAGAGGAGGGAGGGTGCCCCCTGCCGATGTTAAAATCGCAGTTTTGTAATATTGGGCTATTTTCCTTGGCAGTGGGTTCCCTTTCTGATTCTACATGCAGAACCCGATTTTGGAAGATATTTTATAAAATAATTTATGAAGTCGTTAGTTGCACCTGTATGAGGCAATATTGAATACCCTCTCCCTTTTTAATCACAAAATTGAATATATTTATAAATATTTTACACGAATTTTAGATTTTATAACATCTGGAGTAAAACCGCAGCAAAAACGGATCAAAACCGCAGGATTTATAAATTTCCCTTTTTTGCCACAAAAAATTGAACACGGTGAAGGATTTAATTGTATGGCTGCATTTTTATCTCTTATGTTGCTAAGTACATTTTTATAATGATTTTAGTCATGAATATAATATATGATTGGATACTTTTTAACATATTTTTAATGGTATAATTTGTTCAACATTAGAAGGGAGTAATGTGAAATATACAGTGACTCAGACAAATGCAGACACCTATAAATTAAATCCAGTCCGGATTTTGAGAATTACCTGAAGTAAATTAAACCCAGTCCGGATTTTGAGAATTACCTGAAGTACTATAAATGAGGGGAAGTAGGGGGGGGGGTTCGTTAACCACTGAGGAAGGGGTCACTTTCAACCCCGAAACGCGTCTGGTAGAGATCCCCCCTCGTTGTATGGATCAACCTAACCGCATCATCTGCCGCGGGATAATTGATTGGAAACCGGGTTAGAGTGGAGTAATAAACTTGGATACCGCCTACCACGTGAGAAGCAGCATTGCAGACACAGGAGGCAGAGGGATATTAGAGCCCACGTGTGTCCGAGCTGCCAGCACGGACAACAGTCGGGAGGAACGGAGCGAACATACTAACTCGATCAAAAGTTAGTCAACGAAGTGCCCGATTCCAAACCAAGCTACTAATACCACCACCGGTAAGATTGTTACATGCTATACTGATCATAAGGAAGGACAGCAATTACTCTTACTCAGCGGGATGCCGTTGACAGTATGTGAATAGCGGGACGCCGCATTCACATGAATTATACATAATGGTATCTACTGCATGTTTGAACTGAGTCTACTGAATTATAGGGGAGCATAATTCAAGAGACATTACACTTTTATGAAGGAATACTTACTTTGTCCGCAATTATATCGATACTGGACTATCAGTAAAACTTTTTAAGGTGTAGTCAAACGAGTTCTTTAAGAGATTTATACAAATTATATCTGCAATGAATATATACTCCAGTTCATTTTAGTGATTTTAGGCAGCCATATAGAACAAGTGCACTTATATCTGGATCAAGCAACCCATAGTGGGTCACTATTGGTAGTTATTTTATCGATGTTAATAAATATTGTTTACATTTTTTTTCTCTATATCTGTTTCTATTCCCACCAGTATTGTTCTCAATATCAGAGAGTGCCCAGATTATACCGTATATAAAAAATTTTTTTTTGCTAGCTAGACCGGTGAATCTACTTATCTGAGAGCACCTCATATTGGTAATTGGCTGACCCAGTGCGACACAGTCTTTCTCTCTACGTTTCACTTTATGTGGTAATAACTCTGGAACGCTGTTTTCTTATGACATATTGTTACTTCATGTTAGTGGTAAATTTCAGTCAATATGTTTTTGAAAAATTCACTATTTTCTAAATTAGAATTTTGCTTTTAAAACAGATAGTGATACCTCTTAAAATAGTTATTACGTGACATTCCCCATATGTCTACTTTATGTTGGCATAATTTGGAAAATGTCAATTTTATCTTTTTAGGATCTTATAAGGCTTAGAATTTTAGAAAAAATTTTAAAGAAAATTTTAAAACCCACTTTTTTAAGTACTAATTCAGTTATGAAGTCACTTTGTGGGGCTGCAATCATCCCCTGAAGACGCTGGGTCACCAGTGAAACATGTCGGGATGCAGGGAATCTGTGTATGTGTGTGAACTCTTTTAATATCCTGCATGCAGTACTTTCGTGTCCGCTCATCATGTTCTGAGCGGACACAAACGGACCCCATTAAAGTCTATGGGGTCTTTAGGCTCAGCTGGTGTCAGTTATGTGTCAGTTATGTACACCATCCGTCCTTTCCGTTCTCCGGCTCCTTAATGGAGCCGGAGAACGGAAAAGACAAACGGTGATGTGAACGAGCCCTTAGTGGTGAATGAATTTGGATGGCTAATGTAAATATATGAATAATGGAGAGAGAGCACAGGTTCAGCCGGTCCAACATAAAGTTACTTATGTGATACAAATATAGCTATTACAACTATGGTATAATATAATTGAAATAATAATTGATACATGATAAAATATAATTAATAAATTAACTGCTTGGATTTGCTTAACTGAACAGTGCTGTTGACTAACATGTATACAAGTGTAGCAGAGCTAAGTTACTTAGCTATGCAACATATTTATGTCCAAGGAAACATCAAAATATATCTAATATGTAATAATAATAATAATAATAATAATAAATATATATATATATATATATATATATATATATATAATAAATAATAATAAAATAGAAAAAAACAAACAGGCAATTTATTAATTGTTATAATTTATCAATTATTATTTTAATTATTTATCAGCAATCATCATCCATTCACAAATGCACCTACTAAGTCTCCCCACATCCTTTCATCCTCGGCTTCCCTGCATCCCTGCCCACTCCTTGGCTTTCCTCCATCTGTGCCAACTCCTCTGCATCCCTCCATCTCTGCCAATTTCTCTTCATCCCTGCATTTCTGCTCCTCTCCTCCTGGCAGCACCAATCCCAGCATCCCCTCATCTCTGCCCATTCCTCGGCATCCCAGTATTTCTGCATAGATTTTTATACTCCATATATACATGTTTATCTCTTTTTGGTATTTTGAGTAGAGTAGAGTAGAGTGTAATATATTATATATCTCCTAAACCAATAGATAGAAGCAGCATAGATAATAACAAAGTAGCAGTGTGCCAGCAGCTGAGAAGGGGGTTTATAGATCAAAGGTGTTAAATGTGAAATAAAAAGTATAAATCAAAATTCAGAAATTCATGAAATGACCAAGACGTATCTATGATGATTAAATTTACCATTTCATGCGCGCACCTCGATAATCAGTAGCGTTTCTGGCAGTCCTATGTAAAATTGCAGATTAAAAATATGATAGAGTTGTGTTAACTCTGCCACATCAGTGTTTACATATGACAGTTAGAAAGATAGAGAGATAGATAGATAGATAGATAGATAGATAGATAGATAGATAGAAAAATTGCACCGGATCGCACAGCAGGTTCCAAAGTATCAAAATGGAGTGCCAGTGGCTGTGAGGACAATCCCCTATGTCCACGGAAATATAGCAAAAGAGATTCCATAGCACTTCCCTTGTCGGCAGGAATCACTGCTTGAGACAGTTCCATTTGTGCGCGCAAAAGCCGCACGCTCGACACATAAACTGGCAACCTTTTCTCAAGCAGTGATTCAAGGAAGTGCTTTGGAATTTCTTTTGCTAGATAGATAGATAGATAGATAGATAGATAGATAGATAGACAGATAATACCAACTTTTCGGTTTCCTGCTGCCATAATACTACATTATTATTATTTCGAGTATATTATTATAAATATATGTATATGCCGAGGAGTGGACAGAGATGAAGGGATGCTGGAATGGATGGTGCCAGGAGAAGAGAAACAGATATGCAAGGATGAGGAGAAATTGGCAGAGATAAAGGGATACAGAGGAGTGGGTAGAGATGAAGGGAAGCGGAGGATTGGCCAGAGATGAAGTAATGTGGGGAGACTTAGTAGGTGCATTTGTCAATGGATGATGATTGCTGATAAATAATGTGGGGAAGATCTGTGCCGGGAGGATCGGCCAGAGATGGAGGAATGAGGAGGATTGGGAATGGAATACTATGTGTAAATATACAGCAGTGAAACATTCATTAGTACAGTCACTTGCATTTGTTTAAGTAAGGCTAGGGGGCTGTGCAAGGAAAGGCAGGGTTAGCACTGCCATCTACTGGCTTTCTTTCGTTCCGAGTGAAATCAGAAGTTGCGATTAATTAGCAACCATATGCGAAAACAAAGAGCTGTAGCAATGCTACATCTGTAATACAAACCACCATAAATGACCCCATTAGAAACTACTACTCTCAAATTATTAAAAATTGATTTTACAAACTTTGTTAACCCTTTACTAGGTGTTTTGGTGAAATTTCAAAATTTCACTTTATTTGCAGATTTTCAATTTTTTCCTGTCAAGGGTTAACAGCCAAACTAAACTCAATTTTTATTACCCTGATTCCTGTAAACTGCTGTATGGGCACACAGAAGGGCTCAAAAGGAAAGGAGTGCCATATGGTTTTTGGAGGGCAGATTTTGCTGGACTGGTTTTTAGGCACCATGTCACATTTGAAGACCCACTGATGGATCCCTACAGTAGAAACTCCCAAAAAGTAGCCTGCTTTTGCAAACTACGGGATGAGGTGACAGTATTATACGTGCTATTTTGGGGTTTATATGATTTTTGATTGCTTTTCCAAGATAGATTATGTGTTGTTTTTAAAGAGCAGGTTGATATGGACATGACAATACCAAATTAATTTTTTTGTTTCAGTTGTAAGTAATAAAGCATTTTTGAAAACAAAAATAATGTTTTTGTGTCTTCATTTTTTGAAAGCTACATTTCTTTTATTTTTCTGCCGATCGTCTTGTGCAGGGGCTCTTTTTCTGATGTTCATATTGGTACCATTATTGGGTACATATTTATTTATGGTTTTTAACAGCATTCACCTGAGGAGGTAGTGTGAGGGACGGAATTATAAAATGCTCACTTCAGTTGTCTATATATTCTTTACTTAAAATGGCTGCCAGCTCCTTCTCTCTCCCCCCTCCCATCAAGTAAAGTTCACAGAAACTAAGATGACACATCTATCTGGGACTGCACCTTGTGTACATAAGACAAGAATCCTTGGGTGGGAAGACCACCTTATATGGAACCAGCCAATCATGAACTGCCTAATGTACTATAACACATTGCCTATGCAAACCTATGTTGTGTGTCCTATATAAGGCATCACCCCGCCCTATTAAAAGATAGAATCTTGGAAGCATTCCAACTGAACAGAGTGTCAGTTTATTCTTCCGGTTGCATGCATTCCATTAATTAGGCTCAACGGCAGATCACCACATACGGTCTGGGATTGACCGGATCCAAATCAGTAGGTCATGTGATATTTTTATACAGCAGGTAATTATGGACATAGAAATACCTAATATTTCTATTTTTTCCTTTTTTATTTCAGTTTTATACAATAAAAGCATTTTTGGAAAAAAAATCATGTTTTTTGTGTCACCATTTTCTGAAAGCCATATTTATTTAAATTTTTTGGATGATTGTCTAACGTAGAGGCTCATTTTTTGCGAGAAGAGATGATGGTTTGATCGATACTATTTTGGGGTACATATGTCTTTTTGATTGCTTGGAACTACACTTTTTGTGATATAAGCTGACAAAAAATTGCATTTTTTTTTAAAGTTTCTCTTTTTTTACAGCATTCACCTGAGGTGGTAGATTATGTGACATTTTTATAGACCGGTCATTACGGATGTGGCGATACCTAATATGTCTTTGTTTTTTCTTTTATGCACGATTTTATGGTGAAGGAGCTTTTTTTTTCTTTACTTGAAACTTTAATTTTTTTTATTAAAAAACACTTTTTTTCACTTTTTTTTACTTTTTATATTTGTCCCACAGTGGGACTTTACCTTTTCAGGGTTTGAACCCTGTTTCAGTTCAGTACATTACATTCTGTATTGTACTGAATTGAACTGTCAGCGTCTTACACAGTAAGACGCTGACAGTTGCCTAGAAGACCCAGCCTGGTGGCTGGATCTCCTGGGCTTCCGTAGCTGGCAGGCTCCAAAGCCCAGGGCCGGTTTTAGGTAAAGTATGGCCCTGGGCTAAATTTTAAGTGGGGTCCCAAAAGAAATATTGCACAAACAACACATTCACACATAGCCTGCCTGCACTAATTGCGGATTACACATGGTTTTTCCACGCAGATTCTCGTGCAGAGAAACTGCAGTGTAATACAGTACCAGCAAGGTGTATAAGATTATCTATAGGATAGGTCATCAATATCAGATTGGCTGGCGTCCTTCTCCCGGGACACCTGCCGATCAACTGTTGGGAGGCCAGTGATGTCACTGTATATCAGTCACATGGCCTAGTTGCAGTTCAGTCCCATTCAAGTGAAAGGAGTGCTGAGTACTGAGCATCGCTGCTATCTAATGTACGGCGCTCACCAGAGCTCTGGTGACCGCAGTGGCCTCTTCAAACACCTGATCAGGGGTGTCAGGAGTCGGATCCCCACTCATCTGATACTGATGACCAATCCAGAGGATAGACCATCCATATCAAATTCCCAGGTAAACCTTTTAACTGGAAAAAAGAAGCAGGTTTGAAAGATAAACAAATATAGCCTTTAAAGTGTAACTCTCCTTTAAAAACACTTTCTACATGTCATAATGACCATATACCTCTTACATCCAGGGACATCTCCTTTCATCTAGACCTTCTCTTTCCTCTTCTCCTCCATTTGACCCAGACCACCATGACAAATTCTTTCAGCCGCATCTTGTCTCTACTGAGTTTGTAACACAGACATGTTAGGTTTTTAAATTTTTCCATCAACCACCCCTGGTGTCCCCACAGTGTCATCCTGCTGCCACTCCCAATACTGTGCCTGTTGTGCTCCCCAATGTTCCTCATACTATACTGCTGAAAAAATAGTGACCCTAATAGACATAATTGGGGTCATTTATCAAACTGGTGAAAAGTAAAACTAGATTTCCAAAAGAGCTGTCAAAAATGAAAGGTGAGATCTGATTGGTTGATTTGGGCAACTAAGCCAGTTCAACTTTACACCGGTTTGATGAATTACCCCAAATGTCGCTATAGTGTCCACAGCAGCTATAATGTCCCCTAGAGTGCCCCAGTAATAATAATAACACCCTATATTGTGCTCTAGGTAATAATCCCTGTATAGTGTCCCCAAAAATAATAGAATTGCCCCTACAGTGCCTCCCCAATAGCAAGGCCCCCCACGCTGCCCCATATAGTAATCCCCCCATAGTAATTTGCCCCACACAGTAATTTCCCCCCCACTGCCCCCACACAGTAGTTTCCCCCACAGTGCCCCCACACAGTAGTTTGCCCCACCCTGCCCCACACAGTAGTTTCCCCCACACTGCCCCACACAGTAGTTTACCCCACAGAGTAGTTTCCCCCACACATTAATTTCCCCGACACTGCCCCACACAGTAGTTTCCCCCACACAGTAGTTTCCACCCCACAGTAGTTTCCCCCACACAGTAGTTTTCCCCAGACTGTCCCATATAGTAATTTCCCCACACAGTAATCCATCCCATAATAATTTGCCCCCCACATAGTAATCCCTCCCATAGTAATTTGCCCCCACACAGTAATCCCACCATAATATTTTTCCCCATAGTAATTTGCCCCATACTGCAATTTCCCCGATGTACTGTCTCTTCACATGTCCTCCTGTGTGTCCCCTCCATGTACCCCAAAGTTTGCACATAAAAAAAAACCTGAAACCTAAATACTCACCTATGTCCAGCGCGTGATGGCAGGCACGCACACTTTACTGTGCTGCATCCCGGCACAAGCACGCACGATGACGTCATCACGCACGCCTGTGACGGGATTTCACTACCACATAGGCCTCAGGCCTACTAGGCCTGAAACCTATGGCGGTGATTGGCCGCGGGGCAGGGAACTATGCACTCCCGTGCTCCGCCGCAGTATTTGGGCGTTCAGGTCGGTGTTGAGCCCCCCCGGGGTGGTGGGCCTGAGGCTGCCGACCTGAACGTCCCTATTGTAATCCACCACTGACTGGAAGGGGGTCCCTTTGGTGACGGGGCCCAGGGTAATTGCCCAGTTTGCCCCCCCTCCTAACGGTCCTGCCTATGCCTGTCACCGCAGGACGGGGAGTTGATGGAGTTAGCCTGTCAAGCCTGCATGTGCAGCACTGACCACAGCATGTGAAAGGGTTAATTTGCAGACATCACAGGACACAGCAATGCCAGCGGATGCAACAGAGGCCCAGCTGTCAGTTACAGCCGGGCCCGTGCTGCTGATTGGGTGGGCTCAGCCACTGCAACCGCCCGATCACATCAAGTACATGCACTTGAGGATGCAGCAACAGACCGCATTCCCTCACCTACGTGTATGTGATAATGCAGGAAGGGGTCAAAGAGTCACTGTACTTTCACGCAATTTAATTCAATAGATAATTGTTTAATAAGCAAAATAGTTTCATTTAAAAAATATGCCTGCATCCACCTGAAAAAAAAAGCTGTAAAGTAATGGCCACTAAGAGTCTCATTTCCATCTAACTTGCAATGCACTGCCGGTTGTTAGGCTATATTCATCCCTAAATAACCTACATAGAAAAATGAGCCAATAATGTACCCAGAAGAAATATAAATATTTATTGTGACATATCATTAAATATTAAAATTACAAATTGCAAGAATAGGTGACATGAAAGACTCCATCCCTGAACCACAGAATGTCTAGTGGGAATTATTCAAGAATACATAAATGGCTGGACCACAACCTCTAAAAATACAAAGTACATATGTAATAGCCCAGTCCATAGTAAAACACAAGTAACACCAGTAATCATTAGAGATGTCGCGAACATAAAATTTTCCGTTCGCGAACGGCGAATGCAAACTTCCGCAAATGTTCGCAAACGGGCAAATCGCCATAGACTTCAATTAGCAGGCGAATTTTAAAACCCACAAGGACTCTTTCTGGCCACAATAGTGATGGAAAAGTTGTTTCAAGGGGACTAACACCTGGACTGTGGCATGCAGGAGGGGGATCCATGGCAAAACTTCCACGGAAAATTACGTAGTTGACGCAGAGTCGGGTTTTAATCCATAAAGGGCATAAATCAGCTTACATTCCTAAATTGTTTGGAATAACGTGCTTTAAAGTATCCAGTGTCTTTATACGATCAGGAATGATGTTGTATTGATCAGGTAGTGTAAGGGTTACGCCCACTTCACAGTGACAGACCAAACTCCCCGTTTAACGCACCGCAAACAACCGCAAACTCCCCATTTGCACAAGGTTGGATACCAAGCTAGCCATGTCCCTTTCCTTGTCCTCACTGACGTCATTGAAGGTCTCTTCCTCCACCCAGCCACGTACAACACCAAGGGTCCCCGAAAGGTGACAACAAGCCCCCTGGGACGCCTGCTGTGGTTGGTCTTCCACCTCCTCAAAGCCACCTTCCTCCTCTGACTCCTATTCTTCAGACTCCTCTCTCTGCGTTGCCGCAGGTCCAGCAATCGACGACAACGCTGCTTCTGGTGGTGATGGTGACCACAACTCTTCCTCTTCATGCTCATCTACGGCCTGATCCAGCACTCTTCGCAGGGCACGCTTCAGAAAAAACGCATATGGGATGAGGTTGATAATGTTGCCTTGGGTTTGACTGACCAGGTTTGTCACCTCCGCAAAAGGACGCATGAGCCTACAGCCATTGTGCATGAGCGTTCAGTAACACGGCCAAAAA